>BGPR01008616.1:25228-62451 GCA_013235015.1 Araneus ventricosus | reverse complement strand
GGAATTCATACTGTTCTAGGGGCTATTGAAGTTTATGTATCCAAATGTTTTGCATTCGAAGGAATGAGGTTCCTCCTGGATGAAGATGAGCCGATGAACACAATAGATTCACCAATATATGTTAAAAATTTTGCACTATCAACTGAATCATTCTTCTACGTTAAACATTTGAAAGAATTGAAAATGTTTTTGACCACTCGATCACGTGATTTATGAGAGGAATGTCAGAAGCAGCAGCTTCGAGTTAATAGCAACTTTAACAAGAACGACAGTGGCTACTTTATCTATTTTCCGAATTCTTCCGTATCATAATTATAATGTCCCATAGTAAACAGTAAAATTGCATATGCATTGAAAAAATTTTAAGGGTGATTTTCGTGTTGAGCAACTCAACATTTTCAAATGGTAGCTATTTACATTTTTTTAATAGAGCAAAAAGTAAAGAACATTGATGTATAATTTGCCTTAAGATATTAAAAATAATGGTAGTATTAGTAATGTTTTTATGAACTTTTCAAATTTATTATCTCATTCACATGAATTCCTTAACTAACCTAGAATTCTCAAAAAATTATTTTTCATTCAGAAAGCCAGAAGAAAACTAAAATTGACTTTCAGTATTGCAATTACTATTCCTGATATTGAGTAAAATTCCACAATCAGTAATGAATAAGAATAGAAAACTAATATTAAAACTACTTGTTATTGTTATCTAAATATAATTAATTTTCTGGAAATTTAATAAAATTCTTTATTAAGGTATTAAATTCATTTTATTTTTGTAGGATATTGTGAAAATTTCTGACACTGCAGTTGGATGTAGTCTCAACAAAAGAAAAGTATTTGGTAGAAGAGGTGCTGCATATGGATACAACAACTCCAGAGCAATGTGTATGCTTGCATCTACAAAAACTCCTGAAGTCCCCTCAGGGCAAGAACAATTAGCCATTGAACATCAAACAGATAATATATTGTATCAAACAGACATGGGATTATATGATGGCTTGGTGGGAATTATGTTATCGAATGAGTGAAAACCTGTTTAATAAAAGATTAATTTTCTTTGAATAAATTTATTATCATCTCTCACTTCATCTGTGTACATTGGTTTTTAAAAAGAAATAAAACTTATATATATATTAATTAAAAATTGACCTCATTGTTTTCTGTGTAATAATAATTTTAGCTTATTACAGATATTCAAAGCAAACACTGTTTATATACATCAATTATTTCAGGTTTATGCATGCCATGCATTACAATTAGCAATACATACTTTTTCTGATAGTGTCATTGAGGTTCTGAAATGTACCTATTTTTAATTTCATCTAAATATTAAATTTTTACTTTTCTAAACTTGAATGAACCGTTAAAAATTTTCTTATTGCATATTAATTTTTAAAAGGCATCTTATGAATCTATATTTTACTTAGCGATGTGGAGTAGGAAAATACCCAGTGCATAGGTGAATATGTTTTGGGTAAATGCCTAAAAACTGAGTATTTTCTAACAAAAGCATGTGAATGGTGATTCAAAATGAAAGGCATAAAATATATAAATACCCCAAAACTGGATATTTTGCAAAGATAAGTATTTGTAAATGGTGACTCAAAATGAAATATATAAAATTTATAAATACTTAAATATTGGGCGTTTTGTTAAAAAAAGTCTTTGTGAATGGAGAATCAAAAACAAATTTATAAATATCCTAAAACTGAATATTTTTCAAAAAAGTTAATGGTGATTCAAAATGAAACATATATAAAATTTGTATATATAATACATAGTTTTGAAATTAAAGTTTTGACCAAATTTATATTAAAAAATACAATTGCAATTAGGACTGAGAATAAAATATCCTAGAATTGAAACAGGATCATAGGATAATTTACTTTTTCTGGTTTGAAGCACTTACAATGGAAAAAATTTTTTTAACACCACTGATTTTGCATAGATAGCACCAGTGCAGCTTCCGATTCTTAATTTATTTATATTGCCATACTACAAGTCAGCTACTCCTTTTTTTGATTTAGTGAAGAGTTAGTCATTAGCTTGTCGTGTATTAATATCATTGTACATTTCATGCTGAAAAAAGTTTAAAAAAAAAACATGAGTACTAACATGCCAAATTTAAGTATTGAGGTTCATTATCCAAATGAACCACACCTAGCCAGTAAAATGTGTGTGTGTCTAGTAACATATTCAAATAATATAACAGTTTCAACAACAAGACGTTAGTGTTAATTAACACTTTTAAAAGCTGTTAGAACTGAAACATTTGCTAACTTTTCATCAGAAATGCCTGGATCCTTGATTAATTTATGCGAAAAGAATTATAAATAATTGAATCTTTCATTTTTGTTTCCATCATCAGCTATTTATCATTTTGAAACCAAACATAACATTTTAATTTTTTTTACTTAAAATAACTCTTTTTTCTAAAAATCAGCAAATACATTATTTTTCATTTACTCATTGTAAATTTAAAAAATTGGCATTTAAGATGCATTATATACTATTATATTTGTTTTTTCTGATTAAAATTTTTAGCTTTTATAGAATTTTAAAAGTTATAACGGGTTAAAATATTTCTAGTTTCACTTTTTTTACCCTACCTTTTGCCCAATTATATATTGTATACGTATATATTTTATTATATAGCAATATCATATTTCACACCAGTGCATGTATTTTATATGAATAGAGTTCATTGAAAAATAAATACCTATTTTGCATATTTAACCAGATAAATACACAGAGTATTTACTCTTAAAAATAAATAGATGTGTATTTTAAAACACTAATTGTACTAGATAAAGAATAAAACAAATTGCATAAAAAGACAAATTTTATTCAATCAAATTCATAATGCAATATTAGAGCTTTATATATATATTTTAAATTCTAAGTGGAAAAAGCTTTCAATTTCTGTGGTGAACAATTTAAGGTAAAGCTTCTACAATAACAACTATCACTCACAAAAAATATGCTAGGGTTTAAAATCACCTACTTTTAGATTTTCACTTAAATGGTTTTGTTAAAATGTTGTTTATTAAAGTTTCGTTTGTTTTATCTACACATTACAGCTGTTGAGAAAAAAATGTTTCAAAAGTAATTTGATATATGTGTGTTTGCATGGAGATAGTTTTTAAATCTATGTTTTCTGTACCCATTCTTTCCCACACAGATCAAAATGGGTATGCAAATCTAATGCAGTATCAAATTATAAAAATGAATCATTTGTTGACATATAGTGATGTATAGTAATAGCATTAAAGTTCAAGTTGAAAAATAGATATTTTCAATGTTTAAAACACTAAGATAAAGTCCATTTGACAAAAAAAAAAAAAAATTCCCCCAACACATTACGTTTGTCAGTTTTTCTTAGATGATAATGGCATTTGTTTTTAAATTGCGACTCATTCAAAATTACTCCATTATATTTAGTATAAATTTTTTCGACATTATTTTCATAATTGAGTGTTCTCATCATTGAGTTTCATAATTTGTATCAATTGAGGAATGAAGTCAGAATAGCCTACTAGAATACCCAACTCAAAAAGCTGTATATATAAATATCGGACAAAATATTTAAATTGACTTGATGACTCTTGAAATCGTAGGTCATTTGATAATGTACTGACATTCCGTCTGTTGCAATTTAGTAATCCACCAGTTTCTTTAAAATCACACTATACATGAGGTAATTGCAACTATTTTCATTTCATTTTGTTTGGAAGCCATGTTCATCGCATGCACTGAGCGGCGGCGAATGATAAACACCTAAACAAGCGCACGATGCGAGATCCTAGGTGGCGCTGCTCACGCACGCATGCTACGAGAACGAAAATATGTACGTTTGTTGCTTCTCGGCGCATGTTTATTCAAGTCTGGAAGCGGCTTTAGGTGTTAGTCCACTAGATGTTACGTTGAAGGTCTTGAAAATTACAACACGTCAGGCAAAAAACACAAGCACCATCTAACAAACAACGAAATGGCATCTGTGGCTTCACTATGTGATTTTTTAGTACACAGCAGTGTAGAGGGCTAATAGTATCCGTAAGGTGGCGCTACCTTGTAGTATGAACTTAAAATAAGCCATTCGCCATCTTGCCCTGATTTCCTCTAAAAGATTTGTTATAAAAACATACTAATGATTTGCAACAACACAATTAAAAGCGCACTAACGAGTTGCAATAACATTGATAATGATAGAATTGTTATGTTTGCTCATAATCTTAATTTTTACTTATTTCGTAACAGTTCAAATCATTCTTCTGCTTCGGGTGACAACACGTTTAGCATAGCTTTGACTAGCACGATTATTGAGTTGAACCAACATACTATTGTAAGGCACTGTATGAAGAAGAACGCACTCAAGCACTTTAAGCATTTCACAAAAAAAGGATTCATATGAAACAACAAGAAACGTCTGAGTATTTTAAATAGTCCACTCAACAAAATGTTTGAAAAAAATATTGAATCATATGGTTTTGAAAATTGCTAAACATGTTCATAATGGGAACCTGTTGAACATACTAAAAGTCCCAGGTGCTTGGGAAGCTAGTGCAGCCGTCCTGGATTTCCTCTCCTCTTTTTACTTTTGACGAATGACGAAATGCCGTCCTAATTCAGATAACCAAATCCGAAATTTGATGACTTGAATCTGGAGAGATACATTTGCGTGAACATTTAAAATGGCATAGTGCAACGGAATCATTACATGCTCACGCGAACCACTTCAATTCAAATTTCTAATATTTTGCGCATGTTTCAGGGAGGAAAAAGGACGTGACTTCAGACAACAGAGTAAAACAACGCGCAACCAGATGTTATATGACTTACTCAGATACGGCTGTCATATGAATACAATAATAGCAGTGTATATACACTTTCGTAGATTGCAGTTCCGAAAACATTAAAAAAAATTTATTGTTGTCTTGAAATAGTTTTTAAAATCTATAAAAGATAGATGAGATGATATTAACATTTTTAGAAGGTATTTTAGATGGTTCCATCATATAATAAATTTGGGAATGTTGCGCACAAAATTTCAACGGGAAACACCAAATTATAGAAAAGGAGAAGCTTATTAGTTGCTGGACCTTTTATAACTTTGAAGGGAACACCTGAATTTTGGAATACGACTAATAGGTCTGATTCCGTAGGGGAGCAGGGGGCAAGTTTACATAAGGCTTATATTTCATATACCATTGATCGGGGTGGGGGGGTGGGGCGTCACTTGTCGTTTCAGAAGAAGTGTCTCGGCCTCCATTAATACTCAAGCCCCTTTGGAGTCAGTCTTGAAAGTGGACAACTTTTTCTGATTTTTTACCAGTTTAGTAAATTTTTACCCTTACTTATTGTCTTCAATAGAGCTCGTACTATTAGAATATTATAACTTATTATGGTCTTTTGTGATTATTTTAAGCTATTTAGTTGATTATTTTTATTATGAATAAATCTTATATGCTGAGTTATAACAAAAAAAAAAAAATGGTGATGGGGCAAGTTTACACACAGCGCATGGGGCAGGTTTACACAGTGTGTAAACTTGCCCCATCGCCTTTTTTTTGTTAGAACTAGCACAAGTGGCACTTGCATTGCAATGTCATTCCCAACACCCGAAGATGGGAGGCCATTTCAAAAAGCAGGGCCAAGGAAAAGAAGTAACAGAGATAGGAAAAAAAGGCAAACATCAATTCTTACAGATACTCCTGTAAAAATGCGTTACAAGTAGAGAAGGAGCAATCAATAAAGAGGAAATTAGCATCAACTCATCATACTATGCCTCAGTCAGTAAACTCCACTAGAACACGTTATAATAATGAAAAAAACAGTGTGGATAAAAAATGCAAAAATAAGAAAAACCTTGCTCTGAAAGAAATTTTGGGAAATATTGAGCGTAAAAAGGACAAAAAAAAAAAACCAGGAAAACTTTTGATTCTGATGAAGAGCATGACCATGAAAATTGGCTGTGTATTTACTGTTTAAATCCATACGAATAATCAAGATCTAGCTAACATTGGGTTTAATGCACCGAATGTAAGAGGTGGGCTCAAGAGGACTGTATTACCGAAAATATTTTGTTTGTATAAATTGTGAGAGTGGTTTTGAAAACTATTAGGATTCATCGTAATTGTTTAGAATCTATTATGTACTTTTTGAAATAAACTGGGCTTCTTTGTATTTAATTTGTTGTATTTTAATAACTGCAAGCCTTCTATTTAATCATTTTTGGTGGTGTGTAAACGTTCCCCAGGCATTGTGTAAACTTTCCCCGGTCATGGGGTAAGTTTACACAGGTGACATCACGGTAAAGAAAATGGTATAATTACAAAAATATAATAATTTAAAGTACTTAAAAAATACACTAGATACCTTAAAATCTAACTAATTAATTGGTAATGAAAATGACAGCAATACTTTAAAGCCTTAAAATAGAAAAATAAAAGTTTAAAAAGTGTGTAAACCTGCCCCGGTCTCCCCTACTTTTAAAAGGCTTGCGAGGCGCATTAAAGCATAAAAATGCCTTAATATTTAAATTTGGTTGAAAGGATAGTTTCAATCGACAGATTGAGTCCTTGAACAATCATACACACTTTCTTCTCTTTTAAATATTTAGTCGCTTTAGAAACAATTACTTTTCTAGCTTTGAGAATAAGATTTTGTATTGATATGGGCATAAACAGTCATTTGTGATCATCACGATTATTGAAAATGGTTCAAGTATGCGAGTATCGCCATTTGCCTACTGAAAGGAATAGCTATTCAGTAAAGTTCTGACATCAGTTAGTTGCTCAAAATTGTTGGAATATGTTAATCTACTTTAAGATTAAGGTTTTAAAATTATTATAGGGAGTGTGAACAGAGTTTAAAAATGTCTAACTATATTTGTTTATTAAACAACGAACCACATCACGCTCCAAAGACAGATGACTAGTCATGTTGCATGTCTGACTAAATTTAACTATCAGAATGGAATCTGACACAGGGTTTGAAATCTTTCTTTTTCGAATTTATAGATAAATATAGAATCAGCATGTGATCATACGCAGATGGAAGTATTCGAGATACAGTGCGATTCCTATTTAGCGGCAAAATTCAGCGAAATGTGAGTTCCTGAGAATTAGGTATCTGCATTTAAGGAGTACCTGAATATTATATTAGCAGGGCTTGAAAGGCATTGAAAAAACGGCAATGTTTGGAACAGGTAGTTATTTACTCATATGAAAAGAATAAAATCTCTCATAAGTTTCAGAATCGTAGCATTTACCTTATGCCAGTTTTGAAATGTGTCTCTGTATAGTTTTTTCCCTCAAAATAGAAACGGTGTCAAGGAATAAATACCAAGCATTAGAGGAGAAGCATTGGTTTTGACTTAATGTTTTTCATGATTTTTTTTTTCAAAATAAACATATGTTTTCAAAAATAAGTTATTTTTTTCTGCGTGTTCTGTGTGTTTTCTATGCATTGGTTTAAACCTTGGATATTTGGCATTTTACTAGTCTCTGAGTTTGATGTGTTTGCTCTAGATCTGAAGAAAAGAAATGCTGCAGTAACAAATGGCCTTCGTAGTGAATATTATCTCAATTCAAAATGTTGTCCATCGTGATAGGGACAAATTTGGGCTTTTGCTAGTCTTTGAGTATGATGTGTTTCCTCTAGATTTGAAGACAAGAACTGGTGTAGTAACAAATGGCCTTTGTTATGAATATTCTCTCAATTTAAAACGTTGCCCATCATTATAGAGGCGAGAAGGAGAAAGCCATTCTCTCTCTGCATTAACGATATCTAAAACATTTCTAAACTTACGGTTACCAGAGCAAATTTTGCTAACAGATGTAAGCCAATTAGGCTCTGTTGATGTGTGTCGCAACAGCAGATTATGGCTATAGAATGGCTGTTCCTTCGACTCTCGTGTTCCTTCACTCCGTATAACGACCACTCCTCCCTGCCACCATCTCACCATTGCCGTTGCACCTAAAATATGAAGTGTTTGCTTTGTCTATAAAACAGAACGAAGTGTCTCGGCTTTCTTATCAAACGACATCGCCTTTCTTGCAGAGTGCGCAGATGTCCGGCAGGGTCCGGGCTGGTCGATGTGTGGCTGCGCACAGGGGTCGAGCGTCCACCTGGCGCAGACGACGCTTGGCTGCCGATCACTCAACTCCGTCCACTCGCGCGCTCTCTGTGATCTCATCCGTCCAATCTTTTAGGCCTAAGCGGGATGCCCGACCCACCGACAACAGGATTATCCGGCCGCAAAGCCTAGGTGAGTGCCTTTTCCCTGATTAAAAACACCCTAATCGGATCCACTTTTTTTATAATCACGCGAGAACGGAAGCCGAAGAATACCGGCTACAGTTACCGCTAGCCAGTGCCTTCTCTCTCGAAAATATTTTCGATTATTTCGGTAGGTTTAAGGCTTTTCAGTTCATTATGGCCATTTTTACTTGTGCATCATATTTTGATTGATTAAAAGTACAAGAAGTTTTATCTTAGACATCACTACTTATTTTTTTAAATTGAGGTTGAAGGCAATATTATTTTACAGTCAGTTTTGTAATCGTAAGTTGCGTATGAAATTTATTTCTTATATGGCACTGTCAAAAAAACTTTTTTATTGTATGGTCTTATTTTTCCTGTTTTATTTATATTTTAAATTCTTATTCAAAGTTTGTGAATAGCTGGTAAACCTGTCCTAATTATCATAGAAGGTATTTCATTTTTTAAACATTTTGTAGATTGAAAATTAAAGTTGAATCAAAACTATATTTTTCAATCAGTCAATTTCGTAGAATATCTTCTGTTTTTTTAAACCTTTTTCAGGTTTTTTTTTTTTTAATATCTACCGATTTTTTTTTTAGATATTTTCAGGTGTTATTTTTTTTGTACATGCAACAGAACTTTGATACTGATAAAAAGTTCACTGCTATGTTTCATGATCAAAAATATGGATAAATATTAATCATTATTCTGCTATAGATATATATTAACTATTTAATAATTGTCGTATAACATCACTTCACGAACAGTGATGAGTTTTATTAATATAAGATTAATAATTCATAACTCTGTGAAAGATGTAATAAATTCGTTATGAAATAATTGATAAAATTAATGAATACTTCAGAAATTCATTTTTTTAAAAGAAACTATTGAAAAGATAGCTCAAACCCTTATTTAATTTTCTTAAGGCTCTTTTATTGCCATTTAACTTCAGGTATTTTTCCTTTAATTAGCAATGCTTTTTTTCTTTCTTAAAAATTCATATTAAATCCACATCAGTTTATCAATAAATAAAATAATATTTTAATAATAATAATTGCATTTTGTACTGAACAAGTATCCGAACAAAAATTAAATGAATGGGTAATTTCGGTTAGAATTCTTCGGTATTTTTTCTCCTGCTAATATCCATGAAAAGGTTAAGATAATTTAAATATTAGTTTGCATTTATTTATTATAATTTATCACTAATATCGTAAAAAATATGAAAATAGCTGACATAATGAATTATTTTGAAACTGCAAAAATCAGCAAGAAATAGAATAAATTGCAGATTTCTGCACATCCAGAAGGTTTTTCAGAATTAGAGTAGATAATAATTATTTTTTAAATTTTGTGGTTTTAGCCTTGGAATTATTTATTTATTCAGATATTTTCAGCCAAAAAGTACTGTGGTTATTTTGCCACATTGGATTTTGTTCAGGTTCAGAGGTCATCAGATTCTGTTGAAAATGACCCAACTGAGCTTTTATTCAGTCATTAGAATATGTTTTTTCTCGTTAAAAGTATGGATGCATTAATCTTGCCTGACTGTAATCAACGCATTTTTATAGATTCATAATTAAGATTTTGTGTTCTTATACGATGGAACTATAATTTCTAATACGTTCTTATTAAAAAGTTTATGAATTCAGATAATCTTGAGTGAGAATTTAGTTCAATTTTAAGCAGTAATCCTTAACTATTGAATATAATTTTAATGTACAAAAGTAGCAAGGAAACGTATACCAAAAAAATAAAAGAAACCGAAACCTAATTTTGGAAATACTTTTGGTTATTTTCAATAAGGTAGAATTAAATTAAAATCAATCCGAAGAAAATAAGAATTAATATTTCTAATAATTTTTAATCAAATTTGTTTAATATTTCACAAATTTTGTAGTTTTTATTTGAATTTAATTATTTATTATGTCTTTTTGTCGTCCAATTACTTCTATTGTAAGTTTTTTAAAAAGTCATATTTTTAAAAATGGCGGAGTTTTTCTAAAATACAAAAAATAATTTAAAAAATAACAGAATTTTAGATTTTATTACGAATAAAACCTAATAATTATTTCAACAATTTCTTATATTGTTAGAATTTTATATTTAAGAACAAATATATTTTGTTATTTGCATTGCAATCATTGTTTAAATTTTAGCAAATGTCAACATTACTAATTTTTTAAAAAACTTAATCTATAATTTATTTTACTAAACATTTTCTCTCGTTCTCCGTCTTAGGCTGCATAATTTTAGTAGATAATTTTTCCTTTTATGTTTGGCAGTTATTCGTGCATGATAAGAGAAAACATTAAAAATATCTGGTAATCACATAAAAAATTTTATTAAATTTTATGAATACAATTAAGTGTGTATGCTTTTGTTTTGTTGCTACGTATAAGAAATTACAGTTCCTAGTACCGATTTAAGTTTTTAGGATAATAATGGAATTAAATTTAAACTCAATGCACCGTCTTTTAATGCAAATTGAGGCTTCAGTACAAAGATAAAATTCAGATCAGTATCGTCTTTCTCGTATACATTCTTATACGGATGTTACTCATGTAGCCTCTATAATAGCGCATAAAAATGCTCATGGCAAACTGAATTATAGGTACAATGAGGTTAAGGTAAAGTGAAAATCTGTTTTTAAAAAGCATGGGTGAAAGAAAAAGTTCATTACTACATTTTAAGAGACATATTAATTTGAGTCCGGAGCTTAATCAGCAATTACCTCTGTACACACAAAAAATTAAATTAATAATTTCATTAGAAGAATTGGCGACGAGGATGTAAAAGAATTCAATAAAAGTGTTTTATTCCTCGATTTTTTCTTATATTCCTACAATATGGCACTTTTGTGTTTAGTTTCGTCATATAATGATGAGAATAATTATATCTTTCCATTAATCAGCTTACTCCGAAATTTGATACAGTATATATGTATCAAAACAAACAAGAAACAAAAGACAAAAAAAAGAAGACAAAAATTTAATAAATTGAAAAATATCATGGCGAGCCGCTCGTCAGGAAGAGAAGCTCGCCAATAATATTAATAAGTGTTTTTAATTTCTGATAAATTTTAAATTATTCTCGAGAACTATGGTATAATTCGAAAATTTAATAAGAAATATATATGTATATGTGATATTTTAATTTTTTAACTTTCCTAAATAATCTTAACGACACCTCATTTTAAATACTTCTACTTTCATCATAATAAACGCACTACAACTTTCTTTTCAAGTCACGAGTTTCTAAAGGGGAAATTCCCTTTTCTGGGTACTTAAGCGTTCTGCGCATTCATTTCTGCCTTTTTTTTCACGCCAGCATGTAAGCTTTTAACAACAACGCGCCGCTCAGGCGTAACCTTCTGAATACTGGTCATGGAGCTACGTAACAATTGAATCTTTTACCTGTGAAGAAATAACGTAATATCCTCAATGCCTGAATAAAAGAAAATTTAAGCCAAATATTGTCTCTTCCATGACCAAAATGGACTACATTTCACCTTAGTAAAGCCTGGTATATATATATATTGAATATTTCAAATGAAATATATATAAATTTCATTTTTAGTATAAAGATCACATACCAAATTTCCATTAGCTTGTAAAATTAGTTAGCTTCTTGAGAGTCAATCTACTTTTCCGAGTTATCGTGCTCACGCACACGCTGGCAGATACGCAGTCATAATTAATAACAAAAGGTGTTTTTTTGCAACTGGTGGATCTAAAATGTCTGAAATCTACAAAGTTTCGAGAAAAAAAATGTTTGACGATTACAACACTTTCTTTATGTATGCTTCGTGTACAAGAAAAGAAAATTTATAGTTGATTTCTTTGTTTAAACTTAAGTTTGATAAAAAAAAAATCATCCGAAAGAAACAGAAACAAAATGACTTCCTAAATCATTATTTCAATTAATTTCCGGTAAATTTTAAATTATTCTCGAGAGCTATGGTATAATTCGATAATTTAATAGGAGAGACGAAAAGGGAGCATACACACGAAAGTAGAAAAATAGCCAGAAACCAAAAACCTACCTGAAATTCGAAGTTAACTTTTTAAAAGGGCATCACAGCGTTCGTAATTTAATTCCTGCATAACCAAATATCTAAATTTCTAGGAATTCTAAAACCGTTCAAAGTTTGTGGGAAGTCATGACGTTGTTTGTGACGTCATCGAATTCACCGGTGCATGCAATCAGATGGATTCATTATTAAGATCGATTTTTGGACGCTTTACCCGAACGAAACGCTCCTCACAAATTGCAAGCAATTCAAACAAAACTAATGATATTTCTTTGATTATGTTTTTCCCAAGAAATGTATTTGAATGTCTGTGCTTTCAGTCAATTTTTATTTGAATAAATTGGTGCATATATATTGATGTTTAAATATGATTGCGTTCATTTTGGTGACATTGTAGGAGTTTCATTCTTATTGCTGTTATTTGATTTGGTAATAAAAACAATATAACCAACAGTTGAAAAACTATTACTTCAATATTTTCAAAAGAATTTGCGATTGTTTGATTTGCTAAATCTTTTTTCTTGGTCGCATTAGTACCTTTTTTTTGTGCTGAAATATTTTTATGTAAATTATTCATTATATTGATTATTATAATTATTACAAAAAGATACGTCAGATAGTATATAAAATCATTTCTAAATAAATGAAAAATTAGTTTCCTTTTAAAGCATTCGAGTCACAGAAATGAAATTTTTTTAAATAAAATAAGTTTATTTTATCCCTTAATTAATCGTATCATTCAAATCATTACCGATGATTAAAAAATTTAAGAACTCATTTGCTTCAGAACACGTTTGACCTGAAGAAGTTAATATACTTTGTATCGAATTCAACAACTTCAAAGCATGTTTATAAAATGTCCTTATTGTTTTTTTTTAAATTCTATAGAAATTTTCGATAGCTCAGGGTATTCTCGATATTATTAATTAATTCGATAATTTAAATTAAGATATTGGTAAAAATTTCAAATCACTGCAGCCTGGAATTAAAGTTCTTAAACTTCCTTGGATATGATTGGATAAAATGCAGCTTGTGCATCATCATCAATCAAAAATTTGTAATGATGAATGTAAAATTTTCCTTGTTTTCCTTTCCTTACAATGCAGATACGTTGCTATTCAGACAAATAAAAATTTTTAAGCGATTATTTTTTTTAGCATCGGTAAATTTCAGAGAATGAACTGCTGTCTAAAACATTTGGTCAAATCTTTGGATTGTTCGCTATAAATATCTATGACACGAAAGTATATTCTTGGATGTTACCTTTATCTTATAATTATCATAATTTATGGTGATTTCTTGTTTATAACATAGAGAGTGTATTTTTTCTAAAAAATTAATTTTTCTTTTCACTTTCTTGTGGATTTTAAGTACTTATCTGAGTTAAAATAACCACTTTGGTCATATTCTTGATATCTTATTTTTCATTGGAAAATTATGAACATTTTCATTTGGAAGAACTTCCCCCAATTTTTTTTATTCTCATATCCTATGTAATTGGTATGAAAGTCAAAAATAAGCAAATAACACTTTAATTTAAATCTCAGATTTCAAAATAAAACGAAATTCCAGGTTGCATTTTTATTTACAGTACGTACATTAGAGAACATTAATATTATGAAGTTATGTACCATAATTATCCACTAGGACTGAATTTTTGTCTTCCCAAAATTTCTTCATTCTCATAACCTCTGTAATTAGAATGAAAATAAAAATACGCAAATATCATTATTTGCAATTTTTATAATCTGTTTGAATGAAAATAGTGTTGAAAAATATAAATCCGACCTACGACCTGACAGTTGGATCGGAATTCTATCGTGAATCTAGAAGACCCTGCGTTATAAATAATTAACATGACTTATAGGCATGATGTTTATAGACTGGCATGCTGTCTGTAAATGACGTCATGCGCCATGCGCGATCCAAAAATCGTTCAGAAAGCTCTACAGGGCAGACCGTTAACTCTTTAATCCCGAGGCGACTTTTTTCTTCTAGCCCCTTTAAAACCGCGCCTTTTTGGGAGGATACGACATGAATTGGACTCTCCCAACATGGGTGGTCATTTACCCCACCCCCTGCTATAACCTTCCCTTAAGGCGCACGAAAATGGGCTGTGATTGGCAAGGATAATTGGACACCCCGCCGCGCTTATCTCCTAAGCGATGTCAGGACCTCACCTATTCTCAAAAGAACTCAATCACCTCAAACCAGCCTTCGTCGCTGTTAAAGGGGAATACTTTAGGCCGCCTCGCTCGCTGTCAGAGTGTTAAGCCTAGAGCTACCAAATTAGACAGGTTTCTACTTCTTTGGAAGTAGGTGCTCACTAAGAAAGGGTTTTTCAGAATTTTAATTGCATTTTTAATTACAAATTATTCGAAATTTGAACGTTTTCCCTCAACAACCTCGGAGCATATAACTGCTTTAAACTATTTTTACTACACTTTAAAATGCGATAAATTAGCTTCTGATTTGATAAAAAAAATATATGCACACGCGCGTTGCGACGATATAAAATGCATTTTTAGTGTTATATCATTGCTACATAATTAAAAGTAAATTTTAAAAAATAATATAAAGACAAGCGAATCAAGCCTAAAACGCTATCATGTGACGATGTTTCAGACTAGAGATTCGTGTGTCTTCATTTTTTTAATTCTTTTTTTTTATGTGTGATCTCGCTCAGAATGAAACCAGCGGGAGTGGTCTCCCCTAAACTTTCTCGTATACTCCTAACACACGTAGAGAAAAAAATAAGCTAAAAAGCAGTGAAACGAACAAGAACCTCTAACGCAGTGGAGAAAAAAAATAAGCGAAATGTCATACCACGATTTCCGAAGGCCGTCCAACGTAGAAGTAGAATTAGAAGCCGGCGTGATTACCAATAGGGCTGGGTGTAAGATAAAGAAAACGAAATTTGTAATTTGAATGCCCTTTTTTTTTTTTTTAACCGATTGACCCAAAAATTGGACACAAATCCACCATTAACGTAAGAAGGCCACATACCAAATCTCATTTATCAAAGTAATTTTTTAAAGAAGTTATTGCGTTCAAAAGTATGCGATTATACAGAGAGACAGTCAACTCTTCGACGGATTTGGTCCAAAATTTGATACAAATCTGCGTTCCTGATGTTAAAAATATGTACCAAATTTTATCCACCTAGCTATTTAAGTTTGTGAGTCATCGCGTTCACATTAACACGGACATACAGACAGACTTCTCTTGGACGGATTTTGTCCAAAATTTGATAGAAACCTAAAAATTATGTGTAAAGACCACATACCAAATTTCATCCCTGTTGCTTTAATAGCTTTTGAGGTATCGTGTTCACAGACGGACAAACATAATTCAAAAATTGTGCTTTTCGGACTCGAGGAGGTCTAAAACGTGGAGATTCGTCGAAATCTCGAGTTCGAATTTTTTGACGATTGCAATATTATCTCTTTGTATACTTCGTATACGAAGTAAAAGTAAAAAAGTGGTGCTTGTGATCAGCCCATTGATCGTTGAGAGTGAAAATGTGCATAGTTTGTATTTTGGCCACGTCAAAAAGAACATCACGTGCTGGAAATTGCAGTGTGTATCGGAGCCAGCAGGAAGCTTGCATCGCACAGCGTAACCTTGAATGGGATATTTATTAGTCCTCGAAACGAAATTCATTCAGTAACAGCAAATGCTTCGTGATCTCGTACGCTTGGAACTGGCATTGAGTTATTTATCGCTTGTCGATAGACAAAAAAAATGCAACGTCAATATTGATAATCTTTAAGATTATGTAGTTGGATAATACTTTCGAATTTGAAGAACATGTCATTGGTTTTAAATAAAATTTTTCCCCGCTTTTCTTGTTCAATTCAAAAGCAGATAATTCATGCTTATGTGTATAATTTCGTAAACTGGCATGGGTAAAATATTCTTAAGATTTCGGAGACTTGACTAAAAGCAATAAGCATCCAATTATTCACTTTAAAAGCTACTACCTCTGTCACATAATAATAGTAGCAGTTGATGAATTTAATTTGTCCCATAATAATAAAGAAAATAAATATAGAACGCAACATTTATTATCAAAATATTAGATTAAATTAAACAATAAATTAAAAATATCACTCCTAATTTTTATTTTGAGTGTTCAGATAGTTTAACTGTTGCACTTAAATTGTTTTGTAGCTAACGTAATTGCACCTTCCTGCAATTTTTCGTTTTTCTTTTGATGCATCAAGAATGGACAATCGCAGCTCGATCTTTGGTTGAAAACTCTCTTTTTTTCATCTTACTTTTACAATGGGTTTATATTCAACTGAAACAAAACAACTGATTTCGATCAGCGGATGAAATAAGAAAAATGGATGTAATTCGTAATAATTAGGTTAACCTAAAAATTGAAAGACGTGTCAAAACAAAAGACAGAAGTAGTGAAACATCGATTTTGATTGAAGGCTTCGCAATTTTGAGCTACAACATAACTTACAGCTGCATTCACCAATAATTCCCGTTTAAATTATCACTTGCCACTATTATTATGGGATAGGGGTAGTAATTTTTAAGGTTTTATAGTCAAAATAACTTAACGCTTAGATGGTTAATAAAAAATTAGTCAAGTCGTGAACATTAGCTGTGCATTGCATTTATTAACTAGCATCTCGAATCGACTCGCATTTTTATTATCCAACAGTTAAAAAGTTTCTTTAACATATGATGCAGGTAAACAGAAGCAATGAAACCAGTATCAGCTGACAACATAAGAATTCACTATCAGCTAATGAAAATTTCTGAGGAAAAAAAAACTTAGCAATTGTCATTATTATAAATATCATCTAGTTTTGGTTTGCATTTGTTTTGGAATGTATAAGTTTCAAATATAGATTATTCTTTATAAGTTCCAAATCTATGAATTATTTATGAAACCTCTATAGAAAGATGATTGAAAAAGTAGATAATGAATTTTTAGATGTAATTCTATTAACACGAAAATGATAACGACCTATTAATTAATTTTCATCTTAAAATAATAATCTCATCTTAGAATTTTTTGAGTACATTAAAAATGAATTAAAATATGAGCATCGAATCTATGAGTACGTATGATAAGATCATAATTTTCAGGCAAGGAGAATTCAGAATTCTAAATCATGTTCATTTTAATTCCATTTTACCAGTTTCTCCAATCAGGAAGTTTGCATATTTCAATTTGTATCTGCAAGAATTGCTCTCAAACTCCTTACCAAGATCCAATAAAAAAAAGAGTCGAATTGACGTCCACAGTTCGCAAAAAAAAAAGACTTTTATGGAATGCATTCTAGTATTTAATGTATTGAATCAGCACAAAATGAGGATCCCGAAGAGATTTGGCCAGCGCGCACTAAGATAGCCAAAACTTGGATTAGGATTTGATTTAAACGTTGAACAGTTATACCCATTAAAAGGATTAGTGTAGGGTAGGGAGGGTAGTATGGGCCGGTGGGTACTATGGGCCACCTAGTGTTTCTAGCTCTTGCCGGTAGATAGCAACCCATTATTTTGCTTACACTACAGTCATAGCATCAGTCTGCCACGTGCATATAGTGGTTAACGTAACTATTATTGTAACTTGGCTACAGAATAAAAATATATCCACTTGCATTCAAAAAATTATTTGTTTTTATTTTAAACCTCGTGCTTTTAAGTGTGGCCCATACTACCCGACATATATAAATTGTTGTAAATTGTCGACTTAAAATTTAGTTGTTCTTTTTTAATTTGTATAGCTTGGATAAATTTGTTTAATATAACATGAAGAAAAGTGTTCAAAGAAAGGTTTCGAACAGTTATAGCTCATTCCAACTAAGAATATAAATTTTATATTAAATTTTCCTTGGGGGCCCATGTAACCTACCTTTCTTCTAAATGTTAGAAAAAAGGCTCAGTATTTTTCATTGTTGTTTATTTTTGATTATCTATTTATTTTGAAAAAAAGGCACGAGGTTCTAATTTGATTTAAGTTTTTAGGAAATAAATTAGTTTTCATGAAAATCTGTTATATGTACCGTCGACGGCAATTTCTCGGGTTAAATTTATGGTAAACTTTCCAGAAACAGAAAAGTTGTAAAATTTAGCATTTCGCTGGCTAAAAATAACATTTTTTTTTATTACTAAAATAAATTGTTGATAAACAATCAACTTTCCATAGAAATGGATTCAAACAGATTTGTTAGCTTCATAATGAAAGAAATATTTTGTTTGAAGCAACTAAGAAAATTTTGTAAATTAATGATTACACTAAGGTAAAAAGGAAATATTCTTTATTGAAAATAAATTTCAGTTTATTATTATGACTTCAAGATTAGTTTTAAATGTTTGGCATCAATCGACTGAACCATTTGTAAGCCGATCAAGATTGCTGCAGCAGTATCACTTGGAAGTTTGCTTTTCTGTGATAAGACTTGGGTAGCTGTAAAGCTACTTTTACGGCCGTTACACATGGTATTCAGAATTTCTCTGGATATTGATTTTGGTAAACTTATGTCTGGACTTAGTGGAGAATTGAAACATAAATAACCGAAATAATTTGAAATAAATTTATCGCGGGTTTCCAACAAAGAAGCAATTTTAAATGTTTGGTTATTTCGCTGAAATTTTTAACCTTATCTTATGAGCGATGACAAGAAGGAGGATGAAGGAAAAAATATTTCAAAAATTTCTCTCATTATTTTAAGTAATATTAAAAGGTTCATTATTAGGTAAAGTTCTTAAAATATAGAACCCGCTTACAAAGGGGATCGCCTACAGAAATCTTGGGGTCTCAAAAATCCAAGCACCGAATGCGTCTGTTATCTTCTGCAATACAAGTAAATAAAACTGATTAAAAATATATATATACTAAAAAACTTCTCTCTAAATCATCGCTTTTGAAATTTTTGAGTACCGACCCAAAATAGGGTCGCGAAAATACATGCAGCGAGTGCTTCTTTAAGCTTATTCAATATAAGCAAGCAAAATGCAATCTTTGTTCTGAATATTTCATTTTGAAAATTTTACAAATAAATATATTTAACATTATTATCATTAATTATAATCCTTTGGCCTACTTTTAATCTACTTGTATTTACGTCTGGTATTTCAAAAAAAATTCATTCATAATGAGCTTGCTGAATGGTTTTGTAGTTGGAAAGGGACGTGTAGTGAAGAAAGTTTAATAAGCTTAAGTCAGAAGGATCAGAATTGATTAATAAATCTAGAATTAAAAATGTCTTCGATTTTTTGTAAAATTGAAATATCTCTTCGCACATAATATTCGAACTTCTAATACTCCAGAAAACTGCTATATCTCAATAATCAGAGCTGCGTGGAGTAGTCTAGAGTCACAAACTGAATTCTGGATTCAAAAGAAACCTTCGTATTTACAACAGAAACAAAAATAGCTTTTTACATTTAAGAGCAGCAAAATTCGAATATGAAATTTATGGAATACCAAACAGTTCTGGAGAGATGGAAAGTTTTTAAAATTTTTATCCTTTGTCTACTCTGAACTTATCTTTGGAATAATTTATTTTCATATCTTAGAGGTGTCTCTCGATTTGATTCACTTATTTTTTCATTTTACGTTCTTCCAAGAAAATCACTTCTCCAGAACTACGGACATTTTTTTCAATACCGATTTTGGTTACTTTTGTATGAAATATAAATTTGCCTTAAAATAAGACTCGCATAAAAGTTTAAAATATTTGAAAAGTATCACTTTGATGTTTCGTAGAAAATCGGATATTTTTCCAGTAGCGTCATTAAACATATGCTTATTGTGCCAATGTTTTGTTGCATCAGATGACGATAATTTGAGATTTTTCCATATGATTGTATTGAGTTTATTTAGTTTCATTTTACAGTGTTTTTAACACAGTTTTAAACTAGAATGATATTTAAGATCAGATTTTTGCTACAGGAAATAAATATAAGCAACAAAAATTAAAGCAATTGGTAAAATTGAATTCCACTTTATCACATGCAAACATAAATTTTGGAAAGCGCTTCTTGTGTATATGAGTTGTACACATTTATCGGATAAATTTAAAAATCCAATCATGATGATGAAAGTCAATCATCGAGTTGAAATTTGTTTCAGAAACCATCAATCAACCAGTTTCAAAAATAATCAAGAATAATCCCTTTTCATAATAATCCATTTCCTTTTCGGAAAGTATGTCTGAATTTAATTGAACACATTTGACTATGGCAAATTTCTAAAAGTAACAATTTCCATGCTGCTTTCCTATTTAAAGTTTTCAATTTCTACTTATCTTAATGTAGCTACTTTTTTCCATATTGTACAGTAAAACGACGTATTAAACCACTTATAAATAAAAGCGGGACACCATTTCTTTCCAAATGTACACTTGGCAGGTACTCTGATGTGCCGTCAACTTAAAGATGGCACAGTCCTTTATTTATTGCCATTCATTTTTGCACATTTATTCTCTAAACTGAACAATATCATATAATGAATGATAAAAATTTTCGAATGGTAGTTTAGTAAAATATTTGGGCACGCATTTATTTTCTAGTTTACTTTAGATATGATAAGAAATTTATAAAGAATCCTCACTTGTTCACGCATAAAGAGTAACGTCGATTACAGGCCTTTCTCCAATACATCTCAAGAATTTAAACTTCACATTTTGATTGACTTATATGCACTAAACCACATTGCTTCTTCAAATGTGTGCCACGATCCCCTTCGGATATTTCAACAGAGTCTTCTTCTTCCACCTTTTTCAATAACTGAGCCTCTCAAAATTAAGAAGCCCATCTTAAGCTAAAGTGTTTCATTAAAATTTAAAATTTTTTAATTGTTTTCGATGTATCTTTGTCCACCAGCGTTTCGGTGTCGTATGTAATTTTCTTTGAACATTATAAAAAACCTCCCCCTCCGGGCCATGTAAGCCAATTTTGGCAGGCTGGTTCGGAATGGTTAGTGAATGAATGAATAACTATTTTGAATTGAGTTTTTTTAAATCTTTTCTTGTCCGAAATTAGATATATTATTTTCAAAAAAAAATCAAGGAATCCATCATTTATTTGTTACGAAATGTATAGAAACATATAGAAAAACTAAACTCATTGATCTTATATTGCCTATTAAGCATAACAATTGAATTTACAGGTGATGGTAGGTTTTGTATTCGAGATCCGATTGCCGAAGGGAATTGATTCTTTTCGCCCAAACTGTCTTTTGCCATAAAGGGTATATTTTTTGAGTAAATACATTACCTGTATTTATTCCCGTCATACTTCATTAGAACGCTCCTTAGCAAACCAGAATTTAATGTTTTAATTGAAGGTTACGCGGGAAACACTCAAAAATCTATCGCACCTGAAAATAAACTTGTTCGAGAAACGAGAAAACAAAATCAAATAAGGCATCCTAATTTACCATTTTCAAATAGCAAACGTGACAGTTTTGCACGTCCATATTTTAAAAGATGTCTTTCCAGCTGTCTAAACCAAGTTTTATCAAATTAGAATTGGTCCGTTTCTTTATTTGGTGTAAAAATGGAAATTGGATAACTAAAATTGGATGGTCAATGCGGATTAAGTCAATACGGTATTATTTTATTCATTTCCCTACTACGGGATCGCGACAAAATTTTTCATACGAAAATGTGTAGCGAATCTTCCAAAGAGGGTCGCTAGAAATATTATCACAGCATTCAGAAATCTACCGTGGTATCTTCTGGAAATATCTAAAAGAACAGAAAGAAAAATAAAATGGCGAACTTAATGCGACATTGATCGTACCATGTCAAACGACCTATAAAAATAAAAGGCTCGTCCCTTCCTGAACTGTCGTGCCTCTGCTGGAACATGGACGTTGTTAGAAAAAAAAAGAGATGGAAAAAAAGAAAGAAACCAAAGGAGAAGAGGGAGAAAAAGAAATAAAAGTAGAAAAAGCGAAACAATACCGCCAGGACTGGGATAGCAATGGCTCCCGCAATGTGCCAAATCGAAGCTGCGATGCCCTGCAGTCACGCGAGCGCAGAGGAAAGGAATTCTCCTACTTCGTGACTGGTGGAGAGCTTTTCCTTAGGAGCCGAACACATCTTTTTTCGTGTTAACTAATGAGAGCCGATGCAATTGTCGAAAGGGGCAGAACGGATCGACGCTGCCATTGGCTGGCGGGGCCTCATTCATTCCCAACTCCCAGGTGTGTTTACCCGCTTGGTGCTGTGTCGGTATTAATGGGAAAGAGTTTCTTTTCTTGTAGCTCGGAATGAAATGGGGCTTCGACGCCGTCGAACCCAATTTCCAGTTACACGGAGGGGATGAATATTTGATGATGCAGCACTGCAGTAGGGGGTCTCCCGGGTATACACTGTTGTCCCTTCCATAATCTGGAATGAGAAAAGAAACCTGTTATTGTATCGGAAGTTTTGGAATAAGTTTATAGTGCCCATCTCGGACCAATTCTTTTTTTTATATAACAAATACTGCGGCTGCAGAGATGGAATTTCTGAACACGAAATGGGATACAGATTTGGATGATAAGTATAGTAACAATGGTCTCTTCGACTTTTGCAGAGATTGAGTAACATTTATTATGGATTGCTTATATGTGACGCAAACGTGGCCATCTCCATTTTTCAAAGATGAGTTTGTTCATAGATTTTAAGTCCATTCGACCATCTTCGTACCTCGCCACCAGAAATTGCATACTGAAACACACTGTCAGAATTCTTTGGATGTATGCATTTTTAGTTTTTTAGGTTTAATTTTAGCTAGATGTGACAGAAAATTCACCCTTTCGAAAAATTTATTTTTGGGGATTGCCAGTTTTGCAGTTATACAACACATAAGGAAGATTTCTATTCGTCCGTCATTAAGCAATCAGCAATTCAACGTAAAAGAAAGCTGATTTCACTCAGGGTCCAGTATCATTCTGCCTGTCAAAAAAGTGTTTGCTTTGGAGGGCAAAATAAGGTCTGATTTTATACTACTCACAAACAGTTCTCAAATAAAATATCTTTTCTTTGCCACGATTTTTAGTTAGATTATTTTTAAACGGGAGATAGCGTCTAGAATTTCGTTCTTATACTATTTCCTGGGTCATTTTTACTCAGTGTTTTCCTTGTTCACTTTTGCTTATTTGGCTAAAACTGGCAAAATTCTGCCTTCCAAATTACCGATTTTCTTTTGAGATATGATCTACAGTTTAAGGACTTATATTATTTTCTTATTTTTTTTTACAATAATTAATGTAATTTACCGTTTTTAGATGGTATATAATTTATACTTGCTTTTTCTAGGCAATTATAAAATTTTTAAAGTTTGGACATAACTATTAATTTCGTGACTAGATTTGTTGATTTAGCACCTATGTTATAATTTTATGATAGATCAATTGGAAGAGGTGTCTTTATTTTGAGATTTGTAAGGCGACATTTGGGCTTGATACTCAGGGTTACCGTAGTCCGGATTTCAAGCTCACGTCCGGACTAGTGTCCGGATTTTTGCCCATGAATGCGATGAGAGAGAAATTTTCTTGTAATAGAGAATATCTGACGTATTGAAAAATGCTGACGCCATTCCACCAATAACAGAAAATTGTTTACACTGTTTGCATCCATTGCTGAGGAGCCTCCTCCTTCTACAGGCCTCAGTTCGATATGAAAATTAGAAATTTCGGCAATTTTGTTTTAATTCTGTTTTTCATTAATACAAATTTGAATTATCAAACATTATTAAAAATTATATCTTCTTTGCCTTCTGAAATCTTAAATTTTTCTCACTTCCTCAAATTCTGTACTAATGTTATGAAAGAGGGTCGATGGCTGGCAGCTCTCAGAATTTTATATCATACTTTACCTTCCCCCAAGACCCTTATACCCCCAGGACGTCCGGATTGCAGCTAAAAAAATTACGGTAACCCTACTGATCCTTATACTCTTAATTTCCCAGCTCAAGAATTTTTGAGCCACAATTATACATCGGCTCAGTGCACAATGTTCTGAGCTAAGTATATCTGATTATAAAGCAAATGCCTCACACTCTAGGCTGCCGTTTCTTGTCAACTCTTCCCATATGAAATTAAATTTTAGTCAAACTGGTAATGGTAAATTGACTTTATCTAATCAGGAGTGGCGTTAGTGTCTGCCCGACGGGGGGCACGATCTCCCCGACAGAGGGGCACGACTTGCTTTATGGGGGAGGATTTTAATGAGATTGGTCTCACATTTTCGCCAGATCTTTATTTATCTACAAGTTTAATACCCCCTTGCGTGAACGGGGTACAAAAATTTTCCCCGAATTCCCCCCTCCCATTGGCGCCACACCTGCAGCTAATTAGTATTATTTTTTTCGAATACAATTTTTGTTGTTATAATTAAAAAAGTACGATATTTCCTTTTGCTAACTCGAGTATTATTAGTTCAGCAGAATTTTTTATTATTATTATTAATTTGATTTGAAAATATTTGCATTCATTTCAATGTTTCATAACCGCATTATGTAAAAATCATTGAAATGTTTTGACGAAAGAAAACTAAGAGGCAATAAAACTGTTAAGTGACATTTTCGCTATCCCGGCTTAATAAGGCCAAATGTTTTTTCTCAAAACATTCTAAATGTTATAGCGATTTTTTATCAGAATGATGCTCCGTTTCGAAATTTCGTATCAAAGTTTTCAAATATTACTTTACGAAGAAATTTGTTAGTTTGCAGACAAAATTATTAAGTTGGAAATCAGCAGGCATTATTTCCGTGAGAAATTGTTAAGTATACTTTCGCTTAAGCACATTATTTATACCTTACATTATTCAATTTCCTTGAATTTTCAAAAGTATGCTTACATTAACACGCTATTTACAAAATGCTTTCTAAATTTTTAGCAAAATTACTTGAAGATATATATCAGCTAAATATAAAATCAATAGCCATTCTCTTTTGAAAGATCCAGACGACTCTCAAAATAACTAAAACTAATCTTGTAAAGCAAGCTATAATAATAACTAAAACTGGAGTTTAAACATGCTATCACGAAATTTCTTATTATTGGAAAAATAAGTCTTCTTTTGGAAAGACAACGTTTCCATGCTGTATTGATATTTTGAAATGTATTTTAATATCCACAAGAAAAGCCTGACTAATAATTACATCATATGGTATGTTTCAAAATGTTTGTTTAAATAATCAAACTTTTGATTTATATTGAATAGGGCAGGTTTTACGCCCTCTTGTTAGTTCAAATATTCAACAACAACGAAAAACATACCTATATTAGGAGCATAGTATAATCAGATAATTAAAAATACATCATTTAAGAACATTAAAAATTAGCCTATTCTTATATCATTATATAATTTCAATGTCTTATTTCTTACTTATTTTTTAATTACGCCGACTTCAATAACGGCACTTGGCTTATTTAAATTTTTTTAACTACTTCGACTTTAACAGTGTCTTGTTGCTCGCCTAAATTTTTGTTATCTGTTCTAAATTTCGTAACTGAATAGTCAAGTTCAAAGTTAAACTCTAACCTGTAAAAATAATGCCAAAGTTTTTTTAATGGCCCAATTTCATTTACCAGAACAAAGCGACCTTACTCATCTTTAATATTTGTCTACCTTATTTTATATGTTTATTAATCAGCAATAATGCAAACAAGTGGGAAGAATGCTCTTCTGAATGCAAATAGTCGAATTTCAGGCAAGAACTTTAGCGTAATATCCATTCAGAAAATTTTACTGCATTGTATTTGAAAAAATAAATACATTTTAGAAAGAAATTATGATTACAGAAGAGTCCGTAAAATTTTTTTCTGATTACAACAGTTTTTTTCCATGAAAAAAGATGATGCGACCCCATTTCCATCCTAATATTTTTTCTTCAAAAACAGGTATTTTGATTTGATTGGGGATTTTCAGCAAGAAAGGCTATTATACCCTATTAAAAAAAACAGGTATAAATTTAGTAAACTGAAATAGATTTAGTACTGAATGAAGGTATGATTTTGAATTAAATATTCCAAATTAACATTAGTTGACCATCAATAAAGGGGAAGTTATTTTAATATTATTAATTAATTTTTCGAATTTTTGATTTTAAAAAAAGTTGAATAGAAGTTTCTTTCATGTTTTATCTTTTACTTACATTGAAGGAAGGAGTTCGTGGTATTTCAAGCTCAGTGGATCCGTCACTTGAATTCAATAATTCCTTGTGTAGATCTCCACATCCGAACTCCTGAAGGTCGTAATTCTGTCACTCTTTCTCTGAGACCTATTTACGTTCATCGAATCTACTCAACTATATTTGAATTCACGTTTGATCATAAATTATTGAACCCATTTCAAAAGTAATAAAGAAATTGCGACAACTGCGTTTTTTTAGATGAGAGAGAAACAAAAAAAGTTTTTTTCAGATAGGAGGCGTACCACTATGGCGTTCTAAATTTGCTACAGCGACAGATTTTCATACTCAATGGCTTCCGATCAGCAGAAGCCAATACGCGTTTTCTGGTTTCCTCTTTTGGTTTATCTTTAATATCCCGAAAAGTATTCAGTTTTTTGAATTGCTATTGATTTAACAAATTAAAGAGCGTAAAATTCCTTACATATATATGCTTTTATTTTTCTTCTACCTTTAATAGTTTCGCAGATGGCTCTAAAAATTAATAGATGTCCAATAATTTCCGACCACATAGACCACAGTAACGGCGCGTTTCCTACCTTTAAAAAAACTTTTTTTAAAATAAGCTCTCATTTTAAAATTTTGTAGTTGTAAAATTATTATTTTTTTAATTTTTGAAATGGGCCATTAATTTATGACCAACCTGTATTTTTGCGATATGCTAGTCCATTTTCGTTGATTCTTTTTAAAATATTCAATTCTCTAATTTAATAATTCATTTCGTTGATCAAGATTTTTTGAAATCCAGTTTCAGGTTACAATTTCTAGTCTTCAAAATAAGATGCTAGAAATCTTATCTGAATATTGTTAATATATGGTATAATTTGAAGCTTTTATTTTCATTCAATGATATCGTTATCATATCGCGGATTTATTTATTCTTCGAGAAATGACCATGGGTCAAGAAAAGGGTCATCAGCAGGTATTTACTTCATTGTTTTTTTAATTGTATACAGAAAAATTTCCATGTTATAGATAATTTGAGTTAGGATTCACCTTTTATTATTTTTCTGCCATAAGTTCTGTTACGAAAAGTTCGAGCATATTCGCTTTTAAACTTTTTAACCGCAATCATTATGATGTAGAGTTACCATAAATTTGATACGCTTTCTTTGCAAATTTTCACCATGCTAAGTTTTTTGGCACGCATTTGAGATTGATTTTATTCGATGAGGGATGAAGAAAAGAAAGAATGTAATGTCCATTTTCACTCAGACCCTCTTCATAGCTGCTCCAGTTAATGTGTAAATAAATTATTTTGCGAATAGTTCTAAATAGTTGTTTTAACTTATTGCTAACATTTGTATTTTTAAAATATTTATTTCATTTTTAATTATTTGTAGATTGTTTTCTTTCCCTTTAAGCTACTCGAAGCTATGTTTCTGTTCTGTAATAAGAAGAGCTACTGAAAAGCAACCTTTACAGTCAATGGACTTAATAATGAGTGAAGGAAAACGGAGCTTTCCCATCCAAAGCAATTTAAAAACATTTTTCTTTCTCTAAAATGCCAAACTTTTGGTCAGGCCGTAAGAGTTATGTTAAATAATGGCTTATTACAAATACTTCACTTCATATCTGTGTGTGTTCGGTTTAACATAAGGAATCAAATCTAGATTTGGTTCAGTGGCTCTCGATGTTTTTACGTGTTCCGGTGTTTAGTGGAAATGATCTACATATATCATCCTTCGGAATAGATTGCAATCAAAATTGAATCAATTCAGACCCACGTGATAAACATAAAGTGAGCTGAGACAATTCAAATTTGAAATTCGTTGAGCATCTTGCGACTGCTGCTTGTAACCTTAACGATAAATCTTTTGCCACTTGCAATAATTGCTAATTTTTTTTCTTTATATTTTCTCTTATAATATAATACTAGTTATTATGTTATAAGTTTAATTAAGTTTATTGAGTCATTTTAAGTATTATTTTTTTCATCAGAATCATTCGTATTCGATATCATTATTATTATAAGTCTAATCTAAATTTTATCGTTGTTTTTTACGTTTTTAACATTATTTAGTTTGTTTTACTCAAACTCTGTATTAAATTGCTTTTAATTTTTATAAATTAATGAAACATTTGTGTAACAGTGTGTTAGAAAGCCTTAAGAGTACGCAGTAGGATGTTCACTTAAAAGAGCTTCGAATTTTCGTGGACCATGGTTTATTAACTCAGGATTATTCTGTAGAAACTTGAAAAACATTTTCATTCCAAAATATTCTTCCTCTTTTGCATCATAATTGACAAAAAGGAAATACTAACAAATTTTTCTACTCAATAAATTTGTAATGTAAATTTAAAATGTAAATAATGTAAATACAGCGTCAAAGCACCATGTAAAATGTTAAATGGTAGGTTCATACACACTCTATCATACAGTGCCTCATGCAGTTACAAGCATAGATGACCTACTCAGTTCCTCATGTATCTGAAACGTCAAATAACTTGATTTTATTTCCTTAAGAGCATCAGGCATTGCATTAGACATCCACGAAATGATTGTCTTTTTATTATATTTAGTGAGCTTTACTGTTGTTTTACTTTAATTAAATTTTTTTTACTGTAATCAACTTTACAAAGCACATTGAAGAATTAAAAAAAACCCAAATTCTATTAAGGTTTTTAAAAGAATCTTAAGCTATCACGATTCATAATTTTAATCTAGTGCTGTCAAATTTATGTACCATCATAACTGACTGAAGAACAACATTTAAATACCTTAACATTATATAATAAGAAGCACAGTTAAACATGAAAAATCAACCAATTTAAAAAAAAAAAACTGCTTGCGTTTATTTGAAAGTTTAACCTGTACTTTACTGCTGTTATAATATCACAGTTGAATATGGCACATATGTGATGGATCATTTCTTCAAATGTATTAATTAAGTTCACAATATAACTTTAAATGTAGTAATTCAGTTATTATTTGAACCATGAATACCTTCAATTCCAAGTCACCTTATTATGGCTTCGCTATTTCGAATTAAGGTCTCGTAGAATGATGTTATAGTTTTCTTTCTAGTTGTCTTTATGGCTTCCATGGGTTCTTAAAGTGTTGGCGTACTGTTCAAGACTTGACAAATGTAAAGAAAATATCTTGAAATTAGATGACATGTTGAGCATCCTTTTGTTTCTGGGTAATTCTTTTTAAAAATTATGCTTGCATGAAAGACTCGACTGCAAATCTGAAATCATTCCAACTATTATCTAACATGGATATCTTATTACATATGGCGGTATTATTTAGTATAATACCTACAAACGCCTTCTGTGAATCAGGAATTAAACTTCATGAGTTTAAAAAGATTATCGTAGTAATATATCTTGAATTGTAAAATGGTTTATATACAAAAGAGACACTCACTGATGTCTATATGACAAATAGTTCGAATGAGTTAAAAACCTTGAAGACGGAAGCTTTTGCAAAATTTGCTCCTTCAAGGCTTTTACATTTAATTTTGATATCATACTCTTGCACTCCTATGATCTTCATTAAGGAGAGTCTCTACCTATATGGAACAGTGAACCACTCCAATCCAAGGACTGAAAGCATTCCTTAGATTTTTCTCCATTGCCAGGCCTTAATCCTTCAGGATCGTGACCACCCTTCGGTAAATAGCCGATCCATCAAAGCGGCGCTGGACAAGCATTCCTTGCGCGGGGGTCGGAAGACCACTACAAGAAGGACAAGGGGAGGAAGACTTGCACCCATTACCCGAACACAATTCTCCCTCTGTACAGAAGCCATTTCTTTTTTTAGGTTCACCCTGAACACGCCAGTCCTCCTCCCTGGATGTGATTGAATGAAAGTGATCATTATTTAGAGGGACTCCATATTGGCCATCACGTGATAAACGCTCCCCTGTCACGCGCGCACGCGAGTCCAATTACAGAGAGATCCCAGGGGGAGACGCAGGCTCCGATTTAAGGCCCTCAAGGGTAGGAGCGGGGGTCTAGGTCAGCGCACGTGAGACTCAGGTAGGATCGGAAATGGAATGCCGGGTCCAGTACAGGAAGCATGAATCGATCAGGGATATAAAACTGTTTAAACGGAGGGTGCAATGAGGAAGTTGGATGAGATTTAGTTCCTCCATTTGGGGGCTCGTTAAGCGATGACCTCCCCCTTCATTCGTTCTGAAGTGTGCCGTTCGTCGTTTATGTTCTTAACTGCTGGTAGTAAATGAATTCAGTGGCTAAGTAAAAGTAAGCTAAATGCTCCACAAAGCATTTGCACTATTGGTTATCTACTTGATATGACACCGTATCATCTTCTACCATAAACATTGTGTGTCTTTTGAACACTTTGATTTGATCAAAAAGTGTATTTTCAGATTCAAAAGCAACATTTTTTGGACTTCAACCATGCTAGTTTGCTCCTCAGAATCACCACTTGATACAAAATGAAAAGTTGCATTGTGAGATTTAAGAGTTTTTAAAAAAAGAATTTCAGAAATAAGCAGAAACTTGACGCTGTTCGCACTAGCAAAATTTGAGAAAGAAACCATTTTTCTACAACGTATTAATTCATTTCAGTAGTGAATTCATTTAAGCCGTGAATTTTATATTTCATTTGTCAGAAGAATTCGCGCAACTCTGTAGAAACGTAAATTATCATAAATACCGAAGAATCCCCGCAATTGTCCGTTATATGCAGACTTTGCTCCCATTTTGAACCTGTCAGGGTGAACTTCGTAACCGTTGTCAGATGAAGAGATCAGCACTTACGTCTCTTCAGATTTCCACACCCCACAGGAAGGAGGAAGTTTGAACCACGACAAATTGAGCCTGTACTAGGCTTATATTCCTGGTTTAACCGACGAATCTTTGGGAGAATCGTTATATTAGATTTTCCTTGCAATGAAAATTCCAAAATAGTGGAAAACATAAATATATATCTATTATATCCAATGAAACATATTAAAAACATAAATATCTATTATAACCAAGGAAATGTCTCAAAATTCACAGTGATACTGAGATAACCATGATTATAAAACAAACATGGAGAATTATATTGAATAATTCTAATAATGATTATAACATAAACACTCATCAAAAATTATTACTCAGTTTGTGTAAATAATCACCTATACACTAAACCTGTCACAGAACTAGAAGAAGAAAATTAACTCTAATAGTAAGAGCAAAGCCCTTATATCACCTTCAATTGCCTATGTATAAGCGTAAAATTGCAGATATCGCATATATCCATATATTTAAATAATTGAACAAAATTTAAGTAAACTTCCATGTCTCAACGATTATACAACAACGAACAACAAATCGATACAGTTTCCATTCAGATTCCTTCCTGAAATTCACGTCGTCAGCTCTATAACCGAAATGCTCGTAGTTGGAACTTTTGCCCTGTAAGTGATTTCTTTGATTAGAATATGACCTTTGGTAACATAATCTTTGATAGATTTTTCTTTGATAATAATCTTTGCTGCTATTTCTGAAACTTTCTGATAAAAAGAATTGTTGGCATTAATATCCTTCAAACGAAATATTGATATTTAAAGTAAGCCTTGTATTCACTCGTTTTTCGTCAAACATTTATTTGATATTATTCAGGCTTTAATAAGATTTTTAAGTAGGGAAACCAAATAGATGACGGTTGGAATATTATTTCTTCTCACGGAGTTTAGTGCATGTTTCAAATAATTAAACTTTTTCTTCTTCAAACCATTTGCTTGTTTGTTTTTTCTCCTGAATAATAGTTTCTCTTAGTTTTCTTGATGTCATCGTTTTTAAGTTCCTTCCAGTCGATTTTGGAATAATTTTTGCAATATATAGGCATTTATTGGACAATGAAAACACACCGTTTTAAGTACAAATGCATGTAACTGCTTTTCTCCCCTTTCGCAGTTCACCGTCATATTGTAAATTTCTAATTTCTTTTAAATTGTTTTTAATCTCTATACAGAATACATATTGTTTCGGGAGCTTAAATATTTGAGCAACTGATATCGATTGATTATCGATTTTCGAAGTAAAACACTGCAATTTTTTCTCTAATTATCGTCTAACAGGTTGAAAAAATGAAATTATTTTCATCTGATCTCCCTCAGTTTCGATAAGAATATTTGTAGGAATATTTTCTAGAACTATACTCATGCTGAGATACTATATTCCACTCACTAACGCGATGCTATGTTGCTATAGATTTTAAAAAATTATAACCATTTTATTTATTGATTTTTCGAGATTCAATGATTTTCAAGCACAGATTCCCCCCTCCTCCAGCATTTGATTATGTGCTCGAAATACTTTGATGCCAAGTATGGCATTTGCTTTAGGAATTTTGATTAGAAATTCTCAGTGAGTAAAACTTCAGCAGTATTTCATAGTTTTCCACCGAAAATTAGATTAGAGGAAACGATACCACCTCTCATCTAAATGATTATCCATTATATTCCACTTACTTAGAATTTTAAGTTCTGAATTATCCCAAAGCCAGTTATAAAAGACTTTGGCACCGGTGGAGATGAAGCGTGGATGACATTAAAAATATTCATCTGCACGCCTTCTCTACATTTAGAGTGATTTAAAAAAAATAATGTAAAAAGTAAATCATTATTATGCAACCATTTAATCTATGATTTGAATAACTAAAGGAGAAGCGCTGAAAACCACGGGGAAATTTAAACCGAACCTCCCTCCTCAGCGTCGGATGACACCTCAATTTAGTAATCAAAAGAACCCAAAAATGGAACACCTCTCATTTCCATTTTCCACTCTAGCTGCAACCGCGAAAGCAATTTCTCTGCAAACCACAGTGCGACACTCGCGAAACACAACTCTACCCCCACTTCTATCCCCCCAAATTTCGATTCGGGAGCAGATAACGTGGAAAATCGTCCCCAGCAGCTGGCGGTCTCTCGGGATCTACCTGTGCCACACGAACCAATAAAAATGAGCATTAAATCTGCGCAGTCAGCCGAAGGGGCACGCGAAAATCACTCCCGCACAAGGGGTGAAAGCTTTCATTCCTTCAGGAAACTCCCTCCCACCTCGTCACGTACGCGCTAGGGGGGGATCGGCTGCAAACAAACACCGCGAAAACAAAGGGTTGAACAAAATGGTAGCGATCTTTTGTTTTATTGCCGTTTGTTTTCAGGCCCATGAAGGGTAGAATTCTATGTGATGCCTGTAGAGTTTGTTTTTCCTCTACACTTTCCACAGGAAGAAGTCTCTCAGAACCAGGGGAGTTTTCTACCCTCTTCTTTCTCGTATACAGAGTGCCCGCACATTATTGCCGGGGTTTCCTTACCTCATAACTTTTAATTAAATAATTTGACGATAAATATTAATACATGTTCATGAAGTACGACTCAAAACGTTTTTTAAGAACACAAACGGAGTTAAGTCAGCTTTCCAGAGCATGGCTGAAAAATGAGTTCAGTCTCGATATGTCTATGCTAAGGTTAGTAAAATGCAGGCAATCTTTTTACAAGAGCTATAAGTATCTCAGGCGAAACTTCTAAGCTATCAGAAAACCTTTAGTACAAAAGTTGTGGCTCATCGAGACTGAACTCAGTTTCCAGCCAAGTGTCGATAGGTTACGTGCCGCGAAAGGCTGTCATGTGGAAATTACTTAGATTTGTTTGTGTTATTAAAAACAACTTTTTGAGTTGTAGCTTAGGTATATGCCATAATATTTATCGTCATGTTCTTTAATGAAAAGTTATGAGGCAAGGTAACCTTGTACTTCCACAATATGGGGGAATTTCGCGTTCAACTTCGTAGTGGTGAGAATGGAGTATGCCTTTTGGACATCTTCTCTTTGACTGAATGGAATCGAAATTTGACCAGATGCGCAATTTTTGGTCTCAAGACTACTTGCTAAATTTCGTTTCCCAGCTCGTTGAGTTTTTCAGTTATCGCATTCGCACACACGCGAATGAACCCAAACAGTTTGATGCAGGTCTTCAATTCTAGTGATAAAATGAAATGCCACATTTCATCCAGCTAGCTTGTTCCAGTTTGAGTTATTGTGTTCACAGATAGAATTCTAAAAATGATTTTTTTACGAACTCAAGGAGGTCTGAGACGTTAAGATTTATCAAAATCTTGAGATCGAATGATTACAATACTTTCTCTTTATATAACTCCGTGTAAAAGAAAAACTTACGATGGATTTTCCAAAGTTAGACACAGGCAAATGATATACTACAATTAATCCATCTAGCGTGTTGCATTTTCGAGCTTTCGAGTTCATATACACGCGAATCGACAAACCAATAGACTGACAACCCTTTAGCCAGTTTGGTCCTAAATTCTATACAAATCTGAAATGTCGGTGATAAAACAATACACTATAATACTTCGTCCATCTAACTCGTTCAGCTATAGAGTCCGCATGCACACGGACGGATAGACAGACTCCTCGTTAACGGATTCAGTTGTTATCAGTAAGTCATTTTATTAATTGATAAACTTGGAAACATTTTTCACTCACCATCTCTTTTTCCGTCATTCAAAAAGCTTTATGTCCAAATTTCTTGGCTGACAACTTTTTTCACAGAAACCAAATATACATTTGTGAATAAAAACTACTCGATAAAACAAGCGCATAAAAGGAGGTTTGTTTCATAGTATTTCAATACTAATATGAAGAAAAGGGTAACTTCACATGTTATTAGAGTTTTCGTGACTTAAAATGACTTCTTTTGAAATCAGATATTTAATTTTAGAGTTTGGGTTCATGTGCAGTATCAAATACGAATAATTAGATTCATATAATTTGACTAGTGTGAAATTAGTTAGGGTAAAGTTTCTGACATCGTAATTTTTAATTTTAAAAAATAAACTTTCATGTCAATATTACCTAACCTAAACTTATATAGACAATATTCAAAGAAAACTAAATAAGAATGAAGGGATGTCAATAATTAGCGAGCCAATGACTCATATATAGGGCGTCAAAAACCTATTTTGCACTATTTATTTTTATTATAGTGCAAAATACCTTCCAGGGATAATTTTTTTATGGAATCCTTTATTCAACTTAAAGTAGAGTAATCCAGGGAAAGTTACAATGAATCACAACTTTAGTGAACTATTTTTTATGAATTAATCGTATAAATATTGCCTTAACAAATATCTGGTTTACCCTATGTGCATACGAAAGTTAGTATACTGAGTTTTCATTTAAAATACATGACCGTTTCAAAAGAATATGAAAAAGTATAAGAATTTGTCAACATTCTGCCGTTTCCTTTCTATATAGTGATAAGATCTTTAACAATTGCTGAAAAAAAAGAACTAAAAATCCCCATGTTATATTGCTCATTTATACTTTGCAGCGCATTTTAACATATTGTTACAATCATGGAAAGTCGCTTCCCAGCAATGCAAGTCTTATGGTTGTGAAGACAGTTTTACAAGGTGAAGCATGGAGTGACCTCAGCGACTCTTATGGCACGCATGACCTTGGCAACAAACTTGGCGACCATTTTGGCGACTTGCGACAAATTTGGCGACCTTGGCGACAAATAGATGATTCCCGAAAATGCAACCCTTTTCTCGATATTTCTATTAGGGGGCCGAGATCCAGGTTTTTCCTGAAAATTCTATGTGACGTCACGGCCTATCGGGGAGAGTATATAAGACCGCGTTTGGATCACGGAGTGTCTTTGATCGACTGGTTACTTCACTTTGAAGCGTGAACGTCTTCGGAGTTCTATCCGCTGTGTGAGCTAATCAGCTTGTGAGCTGAGCTGTTATTGCCGTTACTAGTTATTTGCTGACTGTTTGTGCTGTTAGATATCAAAGTGCTGAACTGTCATTACCTGTGAATTGTTGTCTATTTACATTGGTAATCTGTGCAAGGACTATTGTTTCCTGTACCTGTGCTACGTGTTTTCCTACATATTTGTAAATAAACCTTCATTTTCCATTATCCTGCGTGTTGGACTGTTTACACCATACACCACAGAGAGGCCTTTTGCAACAATATCGTAGAAATCTACAAAGTCGATTTGTTAACCACCAAATGAATTGATTTTAACACCATAAACAAGTTAATGCTCTTTTCGTTTCCTCTAACTTGCTCTCTTAATTCTAAAAACTCAGTCTTGATGTTCTAAAATGCTAGCATTTATGCATCAGTTTACACATCCGATCGTATTTTTTATCATTCTCTTGAACGCAGTATACATAGAAAAAGTATTGTAATCTCTAAAGAAGAAGAAGAAATAGCGCTGAAATTTTGATAAATTTCGATATTGTGGATCTAGAAAGGAAAACAAATGTCTGTGGATCTGTCTATTTGTCTGTGTATATGCGAACACAATAACTCATAAAGGCAGCGAGCTAAATGGATGGAATTTAGCATCCTGTATTTGCACAAAAAGTGTAAATTTGTATCAAGTTTTGGATGAAATCTGTCAAAGAGAGGATATACTTTCCTAAAATACATACCCGATTTTCTTCACTATGCTGCGAATTAATGCCTATGTTGTCCCTCACGTCGAGGGTTCTATGTACAATTCTGATCATTATAATTATTTGTGTGTAAGTTGTTAGTGAAAATATTAAACGCATCTATTTGCGCACTAGTGGTCGCTGTGATTGAAAATAAGCCCCCCCCCCTTCCTAAAAGAAACCAGAAAACCGGAAAAAAGAGCAGCATGACTGATTTTTAGAGCAGACTAACATTTTTTAAATATTTATACAGCATAAAAATGTTTTCGATAGTTTCTGAAGTTTTCATCTAAAAATCTCAAAATTACCATTTCAAAAGGCAACA
>BGPR01008616.1:0-25218 GCA_013235015.1 Araneus ventricosus | reverse complement strand
GAATAAGGTGTTCCCTAAGTTCTAGATTGCTTACTAAACAGAGAGGAAAGAATAAGGTGTTCCCTAAGTTCTAGATTGCTTACTAAACAGTGAGGAGAGAATAAGGTGTTCCCTAAGTTCAAAAAATCACGGTCAGAACGTTGAAATGGCTAGATTCCATGCCTTCCAATGACTAGAAAGAAGAAAAAGCATTCCCTGTTTCTCCGTCCGAACACTCTTCCTTTTCAAATGATTTTCTTCTGGTGGTCTTTTAACAGCAGTCTAAAGGTTAATATATCATGGCCCGAAAAATGTTGCGTTAGTGTTCTCAGAAGTTTCAAGAGAAAAATTATCTTTCAGTTAAGTCCTTGTCATATGAAAAATACCAAAAATTACAATTTCACGCCATGAAAGCCCTTAGGGCAGCTGTAAAGTGGGAAGTTGATGTTTTTAAAAATCATCATAAAATCTGACAGAAACTAATGAAAACAGTCATAGAAAAAGGTCATTGTAGCAACACTGAGAAGAGGTCACTGAATCAGTGAACCATGTGAGACGCCATTCCTCAACTCCTACACCACCCCTCACCTGTGGAGGGGTAGACCGGAAACGCTCCCGTATGGCGAACCCTCCATGCGCTCTTGGACAGACGATATTCCAGCGGCCAACCCCTTGCGCCCCCCTCCAGTAAATCGTTGTGGGGTGCGTGAACGGCATGCGAACCCCCTTCTAATGAAGGGGGAGCACATCTGACTGTTTGATTTGGATAATAACGTTCCCCTCTAATGAAAGGGGAGCATGTTGCTCTCGGACTGGGGAATGGGGGGGGGAGATAGTTTATGGAGCAATGATGGAAATGCAGGGAAATCGCCGGTTGAAGGTTGACTGTAGCGATTTAATATTCAGGGTTTGTTTGCAGTGGGTTGTCTTTCTCCTGCAGCTATGATTGGAATCAGAAGCAATACATTTATTTGATATGATTGAAGAAATGTACTTGTGATGTAGTTACTTAATTGGTTTGAATATAATCGGATGAACTCGTTTTTCGATACGATAAAAGATCCGAACTTGCAATGCAGTCACTTGTTAATACGAATAAAGTCGAGTTCGATCATTATTTGATATGATAACAGCTAAAATTCTAAGTATCGCTAAATTATTCGGTACTCTTTACTTTTCTTCTGTTCAAATATTTGAGGAATGGATATTTCTGCAATGGATTCAATTCGTGATCACGTGATGCACGGATCATGAATACTCCGTCCTAAATTAATTTTGAATCCATTGCTCATCCATCATTTGCTGCTTGTAGTATTACGTCATCGTGCAGTGTAAGACTAAGAACATTTAGACATGATAACATTTGCAGTTTCATTTGACACTTGAACCGACTACACTGGAAAATTTCCGTGCGTTCAACTTTTAGTTTCTTCGTTAACTACACAAAAAAGAAAAGAAGGAAATTGTGGTTTCGAAATCCATCGTTCACTTACGAAAGCAGCAAATTCATTTCCTGCATTTCAGTGAGTAAATTTCCTTGACAATCAAAACACTTCCCTTCCTACGCACACTTAACTTCTTTCACGCCTGTACATTTCATGTTTGGTGAAATTTTTGTTTTCAATGTTTGTAAAGATGAAATTTTGCAAATGGTTTTTCCTTCACTTCTTAATCTATCAGAGTTCTGAAATTTTGTTTAGTTATGTTTCTTTAATAGTAAAATATATTAATATATTTTGAACTTCAGTATCAGTTAATCGAGTAATTTAAATAAATTGCGGTTCCATGAGGAAGGAGCCTCCTGAGAAGAGAGTGGCTGCAACATTCCGTAATATTTATACTTATTAAATATAATATATTTATATAATATAAAGGCTAAAATGTAGAAAATAATAAAATAAATAGTTTTTTAATACCCTTTTACTAGTGCACAAAAAAGGAAGAAAATAATTTTTTATCAAAAATTTTGAGATTAAAACAAAATTGCAAAAGCAAACAATTGAAAGCAATACGTTAAGGGAATTGATCCACAATGGACAACATAAGAAAGAAAACTCCGAAATGCACATTAAAAATTAAAAAAATATCATAAAAGTGATTAAAATTCCAATTTCCTTATATTACTTCTATCAACATCTCTCGCGATTTTACTATTTTGTTTTGACCTCCATATTTCTGACTAAAAATTGTTTCCCACTTTTTAGAACACTAATAAAAGCCTATTTTTAAAGAATATTTTATTTTTGTTTTCATACATATAAATGAAGAATAATGGGAGTTTATCAAATGCATTATCAGCTACTCAGTTTACTGATAACACACACGCCAATTAGCATAAAGTAATGAGCATATTTTGGATCAAATCAACATTTTGCGGAATTTTGAACAGAAGAAACCGAAATTGGGTCACAAAGTGCAGTTGCTTTGAGCCTTGCCCACATTCGCAGGTTGCGTATTTCCCATTAAGTGAGAAATATTGCTTTTAATATTTGGGAAAACTATCGATTGTGGCTGCGTGCGAAAGCAATAGACAGTTGTTACAGAGTATGCCGAAGAAACGAAGCCAAAATGTTTGCATTTTCAGGAAACGAATGAAGCACGCGATAATTCAATTTGGGCTAACAGTGTCGATTTAATAAAAACATGAAGCAAAATGTATAAATGTCAATATATTAAAAAAAAAAACATTGAAATATTCTTAAGAAATCATATTTCTAAGCGTTTTCCGAATATATTATCATAGACAAAATAAGTAATGAAAAAGTCGCTGTTCGCGGAAAAATTGATCAAAGAATATATTCAACAGTATATATTAAAGACAGGAGAAGCTTGAGAACGGAATTTTTTGTTATTCTCGTTTGTGTCTATGGTTGCATATATACAAAATTATCTGTTGTTCTTTAAAAATGCAAGATTTTCATCTTGCAGATAAGTTCCTTTTTTTATTTTCGCATATACGAAGTATATATACAAAAAAGAAACTATCGTAATCCTAAAAACATTCGACTTTGAAATTATGATTAATCTTAGTATTCTACATCTCTCAGAGTCCAAAGAAGCCATTTTTTGGAATTATGTCTGTCTGTTTGTGGACACGGTTGACTCAAAAACGTAACAAGTTAGATGGATGAAATTTCGTAGGGGGCTCTTTTCCCCAAAATTGTAATTTCTATCAGATTTTTGGCGAAGTCTGTCTGCGAGAAGTCAGTCTACATACAAACACGATAGCTCAACAGCACAACGATCTAGATGTCATTTGGCATATGGTTTCATTACTAGAATACTGTCCTACCTCCACTAGAAAACCCCCAGACACCAGACATGCTGATGGCGGTCGTTATGGAAACGGGATATTCCATTGCATTTTGGGGGTGTGGAAAAGGGCAATGTTTCATTTGGCGCAGATAGAATTGGTGGAAGTCTCATTTCGCTCTGTACTTCGGGAGGGCCATATTATCCAATGGGCTAATTGTGTTGTAGCCCAGGGGCGCCACTAATTCAAAGGCGCCTAAAAGTTTACTAAACTTATTTTATTTTAATTTGGAGTCGAAAAGTTTATTGAAATGTAATTCATGTATGTTAAATGCAAAAATACGAGAACGTGCTATCTTTTTTCTACTCCCAATTTTTTAAATATTATTATTAGGTTTGTATTTTCGTTGAGCCATAGGCGCTCTGTTCCTAGTTGCAGCTCTGATGGGGCGCCAAATTTATTAAGACGGCCCTATACTTCGGTCAAAAACGAATTCCTCGCCTAACGAAGTGCGTTTAGTTCGCCAAATGCTGCGGTAGATTTTATACACGTTTCCCTCCTTTCTTCGACTCCTCTACTTGTGGCAACCCTGTTCAGGGTTTTTCTCGTGGCGGTAGGACAGTAGTAGGTCTGTATCAAATTTTGGACCGAATCCGCTAACAGGTTTACTGTCTCTCGATCTGTCTATTCCTATGTATGCGAAAGTGACAACTCAAAAACGCAACAAGTTAGAGTAATAAGATTTGGTATCAGGTTTTGTCTCTAATATTGTAATCCTATACTAAATTTTGGACCCAATCGATCAAAGTGAAGAGGTACAAAACGCATATTCGGTTCCCTTCTTTATTTTATGAGGCTAAATAGAAATTTCTCCGTATTGTAGATGTGCATGAGAATGTTGAGAGGAGCACACTCCCGCCGATTTTTACTACTATTCTATGAATATTTTAAAAAGCTAACATTTGGTCCATAAAGATGTGTATAAGAGTTTACTACTTTGTTAGAATGCTGAAAAAAGTGCAATGTTTCGCAGATCCCCGCTGCACAAAATAAAGAATTTGTAGTACAAGATAGTTAGTCACGCCCACCCCCCGAAAAAAGACATATCGCTCCAATTTTGTAATTAAGGGAAGTACTTTTATTAGAAAAGTTTTAACGAAAAGTATGTCTCATTAATATGCATTAAATAATGTTTTCTTCATCCTTATTAAGCATCATTAACTGTAAACTTTTTTCTTTTGAGATATCTTCATCCTCTGAACTTCAGCCAGATTTCTATACTGTAATTTTCTTTTTGAGAAAAAATATTATGTTATTATTCGTTTGCTTTAGATGAGAGTTCTTTGATAATTTCGCTACACGGTGCTAATTTCTCTAGAAATTCTCTCTTGAACTTTCCACTTCCTTCAGTGGAATGATCCTCACTAATAATAATCAGTACTATAGCTCCAACGTTTCGGTCAAATTTGGTCCTTTTTGTTATGCCTCCCAGAGTTTTATTTCCTCGTTTTAATCTTTACCGTCTTTCCCGAAGTAAATACTGATGTATTCCAAATGCTATTTCCCACAAATTAGCTTTCAGTTTTATTTTTTTATTTTTCTGTTAAAATATTATTTATTTATCTATTTGTTTGTTTATTATTATTATTATTTTGCTCTGAAAAGCTCTTATCAGTCTTTATGTTGATGTGGATTTTTTTAAATATTCGTTTCGTGGTAGGAGGAACCGGTCGGGATGGCCGTGTTGTGAGGGGAATTTCCCCAATTCTCAAACCGTGTTATAGAAGCAGGTAAAATAATTAATTCAATAGAACAAGATAAACTTAAACTAATAAAGTATAGCCCATTAATCATATTGCGTTTACCAACCTGTGTTTCTTCTATGCCTGTTTGTCCAGTGTCTAAGATCTAGAAGAGCGACATCATAAACTCATTCGGTGTAAATATGACTAACTTCGTTATCTAATTTCGTTTGGTGATTATTTCTCGTCGATGATATGTTTTGGAGGTAAGGAAGATTTTAAAAGAGAATTTTATTTACTTACATGGACATTAAACTTAATGAAAAGAAAATATTTTGGCTGCAGACAGGGAATAAGTACTAAATTTGACTTTTTTTTTTACATATTTAATTTCTTTAAAAGTCTTTCAGCAGAACGCCATTTAAATTCTGAATATTTGATTTCTGGCATACATATATAAAAATTTAATTTATTTTTGCGATTTACTATACCACTTTATTTAAGTATTATTTGATCATATGATATAAATTTGATGGTTTCAGTTCCACTAAATAATACCTAATAATTCTTATTGCATTTTAGCAGTTTAGTTAACTTCGTGTTTTTCAGGCATGGATTTTTCTACACAATATATTCATTAATTAAGATTTAAAATAGAATCGGCTTTAAAAAAATTCGTACCAATGATAGTAATGTGACGGCTGTGTTTTTTAATGTATTCTGAATGCGAAATTTTGATGTCCGATTTCACGAAGATAATTTGCAGAAAAATGCGGAAAAAAATTACTGAAATTTCTCCTATCATGAAACTCTTTTTTTTTTCATATGAAAATATAAACTGAATGACAAAAGAAATTTTTGGAACTATTTTCATTTTTAAAAAAATCATATGACATGTAATCAGGATAGCCATAAAATAATGGGAAGTGTTTGGAGCGCTATTGTAAAAATATCTGTTCTTATCAATGTAATCAAAGTTGATTTATATACTATTCTGACCATGGGAATTCGATTCATATTTAAAAAAATCAACTTTTTGCTCCCAATTTCAATGTGGCGTTATACCCACAGTTGCCACTACAAATTTATTATGGCATCCTTTATACATGAATTCAATGAGTTTACTCTGCTTACATAGGTGTCTGCAATCGACGGCAGTCATGCAGGATGGAGCACCTCCTTACACTAGATTATGTGTTCAGGAAGTTATATCTCAGCATTTTACAGATGAATGGATAATTAGTGTGCATTTCCTCGCAGGTGTTCACCGTGTTCCCTGGATGCCACTCCTTGTAATCCACCTCGCTCCTTTTGTAACATTTGAGAGATCAACTCATTGAACCACATACATCAAAGATGCCAAATAAAATTTGTAGTGGAAATTGTGATTTCTGTAATTTTGTCGGCTAACTGATTAAACTAATTGCTTTCACAGCGCCATATCGTAGACGGAAATTTGTTTGCATGAATCAAAATCCCACGATCGGAATAGTACGTTGATCAAAGTTGGTAGCATCTTGCAGGGCAGATTTTTTACGATCGATCATCAAACACCTCTCTTTATTTTATAACCCTCCTGCACTCTTTTTTTATGAAAACACTGGATAAGTACATAGAAAGGAACTGAATACATTGTCAAAAAATAGTAGCAATATTATTTTTATTTCATTAAAAAGGGACACAGATCGAAATAATAAAAAAAGTTTATTTCTGTTCAAGTTAACGTGACTATAAAAAAGACATTTTTTTAAAATGTGGAAGTCAGAAAAAAGGAGCAAGGATAACCGCAATCCTTTTTCAGGACTTCCATATTTAAAAAAAATATTTTTATTATAGTCACAATAACATCAGCAGAAATAATTTATTATTATTCTCCCTGGCACAACGCACATGAAAATAAACGCAGTAACTAAAAATGCGGATAATATTTTCACTCGACGTGAAAGGCAACTCGAATATTAGAAAAGTTTCATAAGTACGCCAAATGTTCCTGTAGTTCCATTTTACAGTGTAGAAAATCCAACATGTGTTTATAAAAATCGCCTCTTTCCTTCGACCAAATTTGATTCAAATTGTGATGCTGATCTACAATTTTCAGTACGGGGCCACTCTCTAATTTTTTTTCATATAGCTCGTTGTGCATTATAATTATTGTGTTCGCATACACACTAATAGAAGGGCATACCTATGTAATTCCAAAACTGTGGTTTTTTTTTTTTTTTTTTTTTACCCAAGGCTGTCGAAATTCATTAAAATCTCAAAATTCAAGTTTTGTTGATTACAATACTTTCTCTTCGTATACGAGAAAATAAATGTTTTCAGACACTAATAAATGTTTATGAGTAATCTGTATTTCGAAGGACGTGATATGAAGAGCAAACGTGATCTTGCAAGTGATCTGAAAGATGCCCCATCTTCCTGCACCTTCTGATATTTCTGCGGTTGTGTGCGATTCGTGGAAAGCGTGTGACGTCAAGGCACTCTGACTAATGAATTCTCGCAATAAATGAGAGACAAGCTGGACAGGAAACACCCCCTTTTCTCTTCTTTTTGTTTCTTTCACACTCCAGGAATCAGATGAGGAATGCTCTGCGCCAGAATAGGAGAATTTTTTTTTTTTTTGTCTTGCTTTATGAAGGTCTTTATCATTGGAGAAAGAGTTGTCTTTTTAACTTTTTCTAATAAATGCGTAGTTGCTTCTCATCACCATAAATAATTCTTAAAAGCAAATTAGTGATTTTAAACTTATAATCCATTGAATTTAGTAAAGTAAAGGCCAAACTGATTTTGGTAACTTTTCAGCTGAATCCTGACAGCTTGTCTTCTGATATCAATTATTTTTCTCACAACAGTGAGAGATACACTACTCTTACTAAACTACTTAGTGAGTCATCCCTATCAAACACTCATAATGATATTTTCCCTAAGCAATACTTAACCAATTCAACCAATACCTTTCACTAGCCATCCAATCGTCTAAAAATAACTAACATGCAGTACTTATAGTGATCTCTGATAAAGCTGTTCTTTAAATTGCTTTTAGCACCATATAATTTCAGTCATTTAAGGTTTAAAAAATGACACTCAAACTGAGAAAAAGTGCTCTGGCACTAGCACTCAAATATACATCTAATTCAAATATCAAATAACCCTCTATTTTATTTTAAATACAGGTAACCCTCTTTTAACGAAGTTTTTAAGTTTCCAAAAAATAGCGTTATAAGATACAAAAAAGGAGAATTTGGTTCGAAAAAAAAGTAAATAATAAAATCCACTCTTCGTTTCTATCATAATGCAAATATCTTTACTGAAGTAATTTTAACCAAAGGTAAAAAAGCATTAAAAGGTAGCGAAGAAAGCATTATTTATTACACAACCAAATGTGTATTAACTAATGCTTTTTCCGCCATTACTACTGAGAACCGTTAAAAGAAAGCGCTTTCTTATTCAAAGATATCTTCATCCTCTTACCTTTGTTCACTATTATCTTGGTTTCTGCTTCCGACTTTTTCTTAAAACTCCGTTATTTTATATTGCTTCTTTTAGCTGAGAAATATTAATAAAACCTAATAACTAAACACTTTTGATCCAGAAGGATCTGGCATCTTTGAAGTCATGGAAGAAAAATTGCACTACGTTTCCTACATGCGGCAGAAAAAATCATTTTCTACAAATACTCATATTTACTCTAATATCAAAAGTATTTTGCTTCAAATTGTAATACAATAATTCTCTAACATATCGTCGAGTATTATGTAAGTTTCATATAATTTGGTTGAAACTCTGCATGTTATAAGCAAAAAACATGTGGAAAAATTTGGTATTTTCAATAGAACCTTTAATAACGGTCCCGAATTTTTTTACGAAAATACATATAAATATTGCACTCATCAAACAAAACCAACGATGAAAATTTCAAGACATGATCTGCTTTCTGTAAAACGGGGTGAGTCCTGAATCATTTTCTCCCTCATCAATTTCTAGTCGGTCCCCAAAATGCTCTCGCGACCGAATCTTCACTGTAAAATATGAGTTCAAGCCTCTTCTTTACTTGATCGAAGTTCAAAGAAAATCCATCCTGCCTTTCGGGAGATATTCGAAAAAATGTACAAATCCTAAATTTTTCGCATTATTCTGTCACCCACACGTAGCTTTCGGAATGGGTTTCTAAACTTAATAGGCTCCATTTAAATCGACTTCGTATTGAACATATGCACATTGCGCATAAATATTTGCTCTTAGGATGTCCACCGAGTTGTAGCCATTATGTGGGGCCGTATTGACTGTCCAACACATTTTAACCGCTTAAGGAATTATTCAGGGTTAACTCGTCCTAAATAGCATTGGTTACAAAACAACTCGGTCCTTAGGCGGTTAATAGCCTGCCCAGCTTTTAAGGTACCCGACAAACTTCGTAGATAAAATTTTTAAATGGCATGCACAAAAAAGGCTTACAAAGCTAAATAACAAAAATAGGCTTAAATAGTCACAATTAGAAATAAAAAATCATATATCATCAGTAGGTTTTGAAAATAATAATTTTTTTTCAAGAATTTTGATAAATGACACATATTTAATTTTATTTTTGCATGCGTATTTCTCAAACTGTCTAAAATGTAATATACCGCAAGATAAAAATTATTTAGATAAATAAATATTTTATGAGCATCCAAAGTTGGCTTCATTGATTTTTCGCCAAAATTATCGTATGTTTCGAACTGAAAGTGACTGTAAAACATGACTAAATAAAGCTGTCATAAAATCTGCGGTCTATTACACCGTCAAAGGTGTTTGCCACATATGTTCCAAATTTCAATGAATTTTATTGAATTGTTTTGGAGATATCACGTTTTTCGTGGACCAATTTTAGTGAAATTTTCATTTTTCAGAAAACGCGTTTAAAAAATATTATAACACATTAGATTAAATAAACATCAAGGAATAAAATATTCAAGGAATTAGAATAAAAACAAAAGCTGTTTTAGAGTCTTAAAAGTTGTGGCTTTATTTTGAATTTTTCTTCGAAAATCGCCTTTTCAACCTAGTCCGATACCTTAATAGACATCGTTTAAAATACTTTCTCTCTAATAGTCTTAACTAACCTTTTTTATAGGGAAAAAAATCCACATTTTAACTTCATATATTTAAAGGACATCGGCGTTTACCATAGTATTCAATATTTATTTGCTCTAGTTTTTAATAATTTTGATCTCTTAGTATGAATGCACTCAGTTTATTCTTCCCCTTACTTTTACTTAGGTTTTAACTGTCATTGTAGTCAAGCATTTAGTCTTTAACAGGAATTCGTATTTTTCAGCACAGCTTATCCCGTCTGAGGACATTACTGCATAACAGTTAAATTGAACTGTTCGGCTAGACATTTCAAAAGATATATTTTTAGCTCTTAAAAGATTTTAGTACTTTAAGCGTCATTGGGAGATTTCCCTAATTTTCGACGAAACAGTTCGTTAATTCAGTTCCGTAATTTTTGGCACTGAAGACAGGAACGTGATATTATCTTTCCTGTTATTCGATTGGCTTTGATCGCATTAGTGATTGTCTGTGCTACGGAATTACACACATTTTTAAAGAACCTCTTGCCTGGAAAACGCTCTTACTTTTATTTATTAATTTTATTTTATTTGCTAGATTGAGGTCATATTTTGGAGTTACACGAGGGTTATTTTGGAATAGACTTCGTTATTCTGAACCGTAGTCAAATAAAGAATATATCACTTGAAAGGACGCATCCACTTTTCCATCACGCTAGAGGAAGGACGTTTGACCCAAGGGGCATATTTCACTCTCCCAAGACCACGTGCAGGTGATATTTTCTGTGGATTCGAATTGGAGGACACTGCGACCATCCTTATAACTCTGGAAAAATTCAGAAAATACAAATACCATCGCTTTTACGTGCTTTTTTCTCCTAAACGAAACTAATTCATTACATATTTATATACAATGATTCTTTCATTAATGCGAAATTTGTCACAGAAACGATAATCAGGCTGACTCAACTGTCACCAACGCAGGGCTTCCTTTTTTTCAAAACAATCGGTCAGAATGTGCTAGATTTACTCGGAAAAACGGAACCGTGTAAACGCGCGTGACAGATTCGCTTTCTGGGATATCGGGGCGGATCTCCAGGGAGGACAGGGAAAAAAACTGGACAATGGCCAAGAGGGATTCTCTCTTTGGGTATTTGGAGAAGAGCGCAAATTGCAACACCCCCTGCAATGCCTCGAAATGAAGATTAATGGAAACGAAAACAGTCTTGCTCGCAAAAAAAGCTTTAATGGCTCAGTCAGAAATGTTTAGGCCTTTCGCTTTATTCCCTGACATCAATAGGGAGTTATTGTTTACCTTTCTCTTGCACGAGATTGGAATTAACTCTCTGGTGGCTTATTTTGAATAGGAACGCGGAAGTAATTATAGTTTTGTAAATAATGGCAGTTAGCATTAAAAGAAGTTTTAATAAACATCAAAACAAATTTTGAGCATTGAAATATAACTTCAAACAAGTTGATTCCGAATTTTTGCATTTGCGAACAAGTACGTATGAAAATCATTTTTGTTCATTAAGAGAAATAGTACAGAATTAATACGTCAGATCCTTTAAAAAACCACAACTACTGGTTTCGAATGCGTTTCACTACAAATCTTTTTTCTTCCATTTTGTTCAGTTATTGTTCATCCACAGAAAGCGGAAGGTATCTCTAGACTATTAGTTGGAGCGAGAATAGTATTTGTTATTTCTCCAATAATTTTCATACGGCAGGAATGTTTCTGTCTGTAAGTTATTAAAGTACACTCATGCTCAAAAGTTAAGCATAATCCATAAAATGAGAAAATTTTGGAATTAATTTGGATACAATGGTTCACAATCAGCTGTGGAGAATCTTAGGAACTCACATTTTAGAGTTCAGATTTGGTCACGCCGACATTTAGACGATGTTTGAATAAGTATATTAAATTGTATAAAGGGTATAAATATGCTAAATATCCATGCGAATATTCAAGTCTAAATAAAATCAATTTATAGAAAAACTATCATTGTTTATCTTTTCTTCGAGAGCAACTGAAATTCAGCTCGCTGCAATGCCGACATCTTCCTAGATCTTAACGGTATTCAACTGGAATTTTTATATAAGCTGCCCCATATATCTGGCATCGAAATTATGAAAGAAAAATTAAACTATATTTCGCACATGCGCAGTTAAAAATTATTTACTACAAATACTCGTATTTCCTTCAATATTCAAAGTATTTACTTCTAATTTTAATATTCTTCGCTGGCATATATTTTTATGTAGTCTGTAGGTTTCGCATAATTTGGTTGAATACTCTGCACGTTGTTAACAAAAAATGTGAGGAAATAGTTGGGATTTTTTAAAGAAAATCTTTATATCTTTCAGAAAAATACGTGCTATTTTTACAAAAATGCGTGAAAGTATCTCGCACAGCAAACAGAACCATTGATGAAAGTTGCAAATCATCATCAGCTTTATGTGAAAAGGGATGAGCCCAAATCTTTTCATCTTCGTCTCTTTCTGGTCTGTTCCCTAAAGGCCCTCGTGACCTAATCCTCACTGTAAAACGTGAGTTCCCATAATTGTACATACAACGATTCTCCACAACTTATTGTGAACCATTATACCCATATTAACTCCAAATTTTTCGCATTTTACGAACTATTCTTAACTTTTGATTATTGAATACAGACAGTCTTCGTTACCGAAGCTGTAAAGCTTTTTACATTACAACAATTCCAAATCGGCAGAAAAGAAAGTCTCAACATTTTCCTCTTAGTAGCTTTAAGTCCCGTTTGCTTTGCGCTAGTTAATGGAATTGAAAGTCATGTGATCTCGATGGGATCATTGATCTTTCAACTATCAATATTATTAACCCAAATACAAAATCAATTTTAGACAACTTCATCGACTGAGGATAAAATGCTAAGCAATTATTTCATACGAAATTATCTCCACTGTCGGGTTAGGTTGCTACGAGGTTTAGAGCTTTTTAAAGTAAATGAACTTTTGTGACAGACCCCACAGAAAATCATTTAGAAAGAGTATCTTGTAAAAGCTGTAAAAATAATGGGTTGTAGCGGACGTGGATTTTAAATAGTGTTAATTTAGAGAGTAAATCGTGAATTTTAGTCATGCGTCTTTTATTTCCAAGTACTTTTTAGCTACTTCTTTCCAAATTTCTTTTCTTTGGCATTTATTTTTCTTTTTGTTCAATATTACTGGCGTTCAACTATGGACAGTAACGTACCTACTGGTTTTCTATCAGTTTTGTTTAGTTATATTAACGTCTCGTTTCCAAACTACATGAAAGCTATTTCTGGACAGAATTTTGAACCGTGGTCAGATAAAGTGGACGACACCTGAGCCGGCATCCTATTCTCCAATCTTCAAACGTAAAGACCTTTCATCACTAACGGGAGATTTAAAGTACACCATTCAGACTGACACGGCAGATCGCAGAAATCTGGTCTCGATTCCCTGACCCCGAACTGAGACTTGCCACCAAGCATAATACTGTGGTACCAGCCCAGGACCATAATAGAACAATGAAAATCCATGAATGTATAAACTATCATTAAGTTTTATAATTCCAAAGAGTATTATGAACTGCGTCATTTAAATAGGGTTCATTAAAAGATGATATCGACATCATATAGATGTGAGAATTTTAAAACCAAAATTGTTCCACGTAATTAAAAGAAGTTACGTGACCGTGTAATTTTCATGATTCATGTGATGATTCATGAAAAGCAATTCGCCCGTGGCACTTTCAAAGACATGAATGTTAATGTAGATGTGTAAATTGGACGAAGAATTATAATAAATCATTCGACGGTCTGTTAATAAAGTTTTCTTGTTTCACACTAAGAACGCATAAAAAAATGTTTTTTCTCATATTCTCTGAAACAAAGAAGCTCCTTTTCCTCCACTGTATCTCGTTAAAAAAAGTGCCAGAAATTTAGTGTCTAATGCTTAGCATATAACTACAGATGCAGATGAAATTTCGGCAACGGATGTAGAGAGGATGCAAAGTCTTGCTCGAATCCTGGAATCTTGCAAGATCTCCTCATAATCAAGTCTAACTTATATTAAGCTTGAGCTGGCGAATTTGGACTATGCCTAGATTGGACCGGTATAGTAATTTCAATTCTATTCAATATTTGGGCAACGGATGTAGAGAGATGTAGAGAGGATGTAGAGTCTCGCTTGATTCCTGGAATGTTGCACGATCTCATCATAATCAAGTCTAACTTATATTAGGTTTGAGCTGGCGAATTTGGACTATGCCTAGATTGGACCGATATATTAATTTCAATTCTATTAAATATTTGGGTCGTAAAATGGCCAACTTACGTTGCAACGATGTAAATGTGGTCCAGTGAATCAATTTTTTAGAGAAAGCTCTACAACATTTTTAAAATTACTTCTTTATCATTGTACCTTAAAAAACATTCCCGTGGTCCAAATTTGGCAACCCTCCCCTATAATTTTTAAAGTTACCTGTTTAAAATGGAAAAAGTATTAGTTTGGAGTTATGAGGAACAATTTCTCCTTATTTGTTAAGAAATTAGAAGGATTCAAGAAATATAGTTGAAATTATGGTTTATACTAGCTATAAACATTTCTTTGAAAAATGAACAGTAAAAAGCTGTTGACAAGTAATACCATGATAATATTCCGAAGATGGCTTTCAGGATGCAATTTAAGATAGGATTTAGGGGAATTAGGACTGATTTTTGATTTCTCGAAATTGATCCCGTGCCACATTTTTGCCAATTGAAAAAGTTTGGAAAATGGAAAAAAATTTGGAAAAGATTATATCTGCATGTTTTCCGTTTTTGTTTTTGTTCCGTGCTTAATGAAAACCAAAACTTATTTTTAAACTCTACCTTCTATTTTTTGTTGCAATATTTTCCTTGACCGAAATTACTCTTTTCATTACTTGACTGGAGAACGTGTTCCTTTTAAAAATTTTCTTATCCACATTTTAAAATATTTAAAAACTTTTTAACTACCACATTTTTATATATTTAAATGAAACATTGAATCAGATTCTTCTTTAAAATAATTAAAATCCAATAGAACGACAAGTTTATGAAGATAATGGTTGCTCAAAATTGATTTATTATGACCATTACTTTTCGGCAACCATTAATAGAATAAATTAGTTAATAATTCTGGTTTGTTGTATGTTTTAGCCTTCGATATATTGTCAATAGCAATTCAAGTTGACGTCATAAGCTGCGAGAGGCTGTACTACCTGTAAATGACGTAACATGTATTTCTAGGCAGTTGAGAAAGCGGAAGGAGTTCCAGGAAATTAAACAATTTTCGTTTTAAATATACAGTGGAATCTCCCTATAACGAAATCGCTTGGTTCCAGTTGAAAAATTCGCTACAGAGAAAATTTCGTTATACGGAGATTAGAGATTTTTGCAGTTATTTAAGTAAATGCAACACATCTTTTAGTATGTGCGATAAGTTCAAAAATATTTAATTGTGACTTTCAATTAAAAATGAAGTATTATTTATTATAAATTTGCTAAAATTATGCTAATTTTTATTGTTTAAATAAAATGCTCAAAAGTGAAGACAATTCACCAATTTAGAGAATAATGTGTACTAGTATGGATAAACATAAAATGCATATTGTCACATCCATTTGCTGTTTCCACCCCTACTCCACCCCGATTCTCGGAATCTTGACCCGTAGAAATGTTGCTCCCTCTGTAGAAACCCAGGTTCCCACAACTGCATTATCCTCCACATTATTCTATTGTTATGTGTTAGCGCTGGAATGAACAATGAGAGTGGTTCCAGAAACAGGCACGTATGAGCGATTTGTTTGCACAGAAATTAGTAACTTTCTTCAAAAATGACAAAAATCGAAAAGATAAACCTCTGAAAAAATTCGTTATAAGGAGAATATTTTGAATGTTATTTAACATTCCGATTAAAAATTTCGTTATAGAGAGAAATTCGCTGTAGGGAGACTTCGTTGTAGGGAGACTCTACTGTAGTTTTATTCTACAGAATAAGATTATTTGGCATTAAAACGAAATTATGTTGAAATATATCAGTCACTTTTAAATACATTCAGATCATAATGGAAATATTTAATTCGACGTTTGATCCATCGCTTTGTCTTCCCTGGTCTATCAGCTAGAGTTGCCTTTGATTTTAATTTCGCAGTAAAAGGAAGTCCGCCGGAGTAAACAAACGTATTGTTCCTCATTAATGAAGACCAATTTTGTTAATATGATTAATACAGCGAAAAAAATGATGGAAGCCGAATCTGAGTCTCAGGCTTTCGTTTGTCAAACCATTAAATCCAAAAGTTCATTTGGCAGTGCCCTTATAAAGGACAGGAAAACACGGAACAGAGTATTAAAGACAGAGATTCATTTCGGGCGAGTGTACGAGTAAAAATCTCCGTTACCCAAATACTCGATCCATAAATTTTTCACTCCTTCCTTCGTTCCTGCGTCACCCTGTGACGTCACCGCTGGCCAATCGAAGAATTCTTTGCCCGGAATGTACGGGCGCGCCGCGATCTCCCCTCCCATTGGCGGAAAGAAAGAAAAAGAATCGATAAATGTCGTTTGGTGTTATTAACTTTATTTTTTATCGTTTTCTTTTCTTTTTTTTCCATGGAAGAAAAGAACAGGTATGCTAGGAAGAGAATAACAGAATCGAATTTCGGAAAGTTCCTGAAATGATAATTATTTTTCAAGGGGTGGGATTTTGAGAGTTTCCGGTATTCGGAACATGATTGCTTTGCTAATTGCGGTCGCAGTGAATAGGAGCGAATATAATTTATTGTTCCTTTGTGTAAAGCGCCTACCATAAAAGGGAAGAGTTGATATGCTAATAAATGAAACGATTGACTCATCGTTATGAATGGACGTTTTCTTTTCTTTAATTTTACGACTTGGTACTGATTTGGTTCATGAATACTGCACAAGAAGCGAACATCAGTTTATTTAATACTATGCTTAAGATAACATCAGGTTCATTTAATGCTGTCATTTGCATTTACTATCTGTTTATCTGACATAGAGTTGCCGCATCTCTTACAATTATTTAAAAAATTTATGTGTTCTTTCTTCGTAACATTTGTCAAGATTTCCTTCACTAGATCTCGATGATCTTGTGTAATTAATTTTATAATCACATCTTAAAACCACGATTTTATCATGTTTGAGAGTTCGGTTGTTCCCAATATCGACGACTTGGGTATTCCCATTATCGCCCTTGCTCTTTGAGGAGCACTATATTTTTTAAAAAGTTACATTTAAAAAATACATGGTTGATGACCTGTCACCTGACAATGCTCCAAAATTATTTTTTATTTTAATGTTTTATTGAGGGGGAGAGTGTTAAAAGAATACTTTAACTATAATGCTAAAAGTACGAAAAAAGCTGTCTTGTATTACTTTCAATTATGTTGTGCCTTAATTTTCATGTTTAATAAAGAAAGTATGATCATAAAATAAGTTACCAATCCATTTTAGACATAAGCGATATTAGGAACAAATAGTGGGCAATATTAGGAACACTTTTTTTAGTAGGAAAAATTCTGCGGTCGGAAAAAAAAAGTTTTGTTGTGTCTGTTAAATTTGTGTGTTAGAGTTGTATTTCGGTATGTTTCTGGTAATAGATAATAGATCGGAACAATTTTTAGACAAACTGTACATGAATTAGCTATTTTATTAAAATAAGGGCTTAAGTGGGCGATATTTGGGCCCCCTACCTTACATCGATAATTTTAGTGTCAAACACAGTAAAGCACCGTTTATACGTCTTTCAAGGGACTGACGTAAAACGACGTATAAATGATAAGACTTATTATGGAAATTTTACTAAACAACTTTGATTATTACCAATTTAATGCTACTCATGCAAATTCATTGCAAAGTAATAATCTGGAAGATTTTTAAGATAGTACTAGTATAATACTACATAGTATGTGAATAATAAATTTAACATTTATGATAAAAGTGAGAAAAATCATCCCTTTATTGCATATTTTGAGTACAAATTATGCATCATCTTATATGATTCATGCGCTTGCAGGTATGCGTTTAATTAAGAAAATCTTTAGCCGTCGTCTGACGTGCTGATTGTCTGTGATTATTAAGTACATCGTTATGAATCGAATTAAGCTCCTTGTATGTTTTTTCATTGTTCTTTTGACGCAAGCAAGTCTGTCGAAAAGTGGTGAAAGAAATATGTTCGAAGTTTTTCAACGGAGTCCTTTGCATCTTTAAAGAAAGATGGGATAACTTCAGCGTCAAAAGACAATCTGTCTTTTATTAATTCATCAATTGTGAATAGTTTCGAAGTCATGACATCTTTATCACAGTCCACATACGAGAAAGGAGAAATTTTCACATTTTAGAACGGGGTAAAACGACGTATAACCGAAGCTTTGTGTCGTATAAACGAAGTACTTTAACATTACAAAGAATACGAATTCACTGGGACTGTGATGAAAGGACGTATAGATGTAAACGACGTATTACTAATATAATAGCCCAGATCCTCCGGTAACGCTCTGACGTCACCGACAATAAAACTCGCTCCATAGCACTGCGAGACGTTAAGCGGCATTATTTCATTGTTAAAGAACCTAAATTTCAGTAATTTTAAATTTAAAAGAGTAATTGTCGTTCTAATTTCAAATTTAGTAGCTCTAAAATAGTGAAATAAAATTTGCTATCGATCGATATAAAATTTATCTCGCTTTGATCAATAGTTCCCGAGAAATTTTAAATTATAGTAATCCTATATTTCAAATTAATTTCCGTTTTTTAATAGAAAGTAGTAAATTGCGTCAGTGGTATATCATACGCGTGATATAGTTTGGACGCCACGATGCATCTAATTATTTAGTGCAATCGTGATGATATAATGTGATAATATTGTTTGGCAACATTAAAATTTATGCAAAGACATCTGAAGTACAAGGAAAATTATTAAACAACGAAAAATACTTCACGCTGAATGTTCTTTACCAAGAGGTTTTCTGAATAAAGAAATATGTAAATAAAAAAATATTTCCTGTCATAAAACATATGTTTATTTTATTTGTTTTCAATCAATGTTAAACATTTCTCTAGCATATATATCTATTTAAACACGTCAGATTTGGCGGGAAATCTCTCGAATGAAGAAACAATTTGCATCCGTCACACCATGACGGGTGATTTTCTAGTAAATAAGAAGCTTATAAATGCTGCTTTGCTCTACTAAATTTTATTTATCTTGTTTGAAGCGATTTTGAGATACCGTGTTCACATACACACGGATGGACAAAGAGACAGACAACCTGTTGATGGGTTTAGTCTAAAATAAGACACGGATTAACAGGTTTGGAGTAGAGATCACATCTAAAATCCATCCATCTAGTTTCTTGCGTGTTTGAGTTATCGTGTTTGAGAGTATAAAGACAGACAGACCTCCGGCAAACAGATTTCATCCAAAATCGGCCAGAAATCTACATTTTCGTGTAAAGACCGCATATCAAATTTAACCAATCTAGCTTCGTGAGTTTTTGAGTTATCGTGTTCTCAAAGAGACTGACAGATAGACAGACAGACATAATTCCACAAATGGTTTTTTCAGACCCAAGGTACGTGACGATTCATCAAAATCTCGACGCCGAATTGTTTGAGGATTAAAATAATTTCTCTTTGTCTACTTCACACTATATGAGAAAGTTAAACACTAAAAAGGTCACTAATAATCCAGATAACATTATAAACCTACTACTTAACATCTTAGTCTTAAAATATTTGTATTAGATAATCATTCGGTAAATCTTAAATGAAATTTCAAAATGTTTGTAGCTTGTAATAAAAGATCTTTAAACTGGTATGTATGAAAATTTCGAAATACTTCAATGAAACTGTTAGCCGAAATAATGGTATTTGAATACTTAAATCGACTAAGAAAGCAAATGCTACTTATTATTCCTTTAAATACCCTTTCCTTTTGCATAACAAGCAAGTCCTGCGTGGGATTGGATGCCAAGGATGAGATGTCCCCTCCTCCCATTGGCGAGGGAAGAGAAACATCCCGGATGTAGGTGACGTTCATGAAGATGAGCCAATCGATGCGGCCGTTTTAGAAGGAAGTGGGCCTGCAGTGGCCACCAGTGTCACCTGATACTACAGAAATAAGGTTGCAGCTAGTTGTCAACGGTTGTAACTGGAACTGTGACGGCTATAGAACTGGTCATAGGTGGACTGGCCTGATTTTAAACTGAATAGAGAACCAATTTAAGCAAAATTTATTACTAAGTGATTATCAATTATACTTAAAATGCGAATATTTACGAAGAATAATGGGTATTAATTCGCGTTTACTCTTTGCGTGGTGAAATATGAAAATATTTGGAATGTGTGTATTTCTCTCTCTCTCTAATCATTATGGATGGGTATCTTGGAAGCAATTTAACGGGATATAATAAAAATACGGACAATTTCCGATAAAAAAAATTTACAAAATAGAATTACAGCTACATAATATAGAGTAGATTTAGAATGGTTAGAATTATTAGAAACCTTCATCTTATATACATGCTAGCTATCTTTGGCGACCAGCTGGTTCGCCTAGAAAGTTTAATTTCTATACTTATATGCTCTTTAATAAATTACTTGATATTCATGTTTTCATCAACAAAGTATTTTTAAACATTAAATTGTGATAGTCCTTTAAGTCCTTTTATTTAAGTAGTTCTGTTACAAGACACCTGTGCTGTTTATTGTGTAAGGTAGGGAGCATAAATATCGCCTTGGTTCCTAATATCGCCTACCACGGTTTCTTCTTGATTTGTAGTGGTGTATGGTGGCCACTACCGGAGAAACAAAGCTCCCCCCTTCAATAATTATTTCAGAAACAAATTTGAACTTGTTTTTTTTTTCTTTTCTTTTCTCTGGGAATTTTTGCTGATTTTCGTGTTAGGTGAATTAATAAACATGTTTAATTACTTTTAATATAATCAGTAAAGTTCAAGTCATAATGTTACACCATTTGAGGTAGTGATAATGTCTATAATTGGCTAGTGTGGTTTTATTTTTTTGATTTGCGATCAGATTCTAAAGGGGGTGCCGCCATTTTTGAGGGTTCGGTTGTTCCCAATATCGCCCACTCGAGTTTTCCCATTATCGCCTACTTGGGTATTACCATTATCGCCCTAGCCCTTTAAGGGATCCTATATTCATTAAAAAATTACCTTTAAAAAATACATGGTTGATGACCCATCATCCATGTATAATCTTACATCGGTATAATCTTTCAGCATATTGGATGCATTCATAATATCTTAGAGGGCTTTGTTAACAGGTAACACAAAAAATTTGATGAAATAAAATAAGAATTCAAAAATTCATAACATTTCCAAAGAATCTGAAAAAGTAAATAAAATCTTCATTCCTTAACTTTCCTCATTAGAAGAAAAACACTCGATTAAATATTTGTGGAAATAATGAAAACGGCTTAAATTTCATTACAACACTGATAAGTGCTGTTCAAATAAGGCACAAAAATATTTTTTAAAAATGTCAAAATTCAGGGGGTAAAATTAAATTGCCATCATTAAAGAATAGGAATGGGCACATCTAAGCAACTTTTTTTAAAGTTTAAGTAAATTTCTAATTAATTAAAAAATAAGCAAAAACTTTCGTTTTACTTTGATAACTTCCAGAAATATTATGACACAAAAATGATTTTTACACCTCCATAAATTCAAAAAAATATCTCTTTAACTGTGCCGAATTTGGTATCTTTAAGTTTAACAGTCTTTCTATTAAGCATCAACAGACACACATTCTCTTTTATTGTTACTAAAGATTACGAATGAAAATCCAAGCTAAAGCACTCCACGCAAAACATTCAAGTTAATATCTGTAAGCTAGTGAAGGGAATCGAAATATCTCAAAGTATGCACAATATCGCATCATTTTTTCTCTAAAGAGCATTTTGAGAACGTTTTGGGGGTATTTTTGTCCCATTTTCTCCTTTTTAGATTAAATAAATCAGTACGGTGCATAATCTATGTTTGTTTACAGAAGATCGTATTTGTTGCAGAACTTCAAATATCTCAATTGCGTGACTTTCCTCGAGATAACATCGGTTGGAATGAGTTTTTTAGCCCTTAAATTGCGAGTACTTTTTATATGTGGTTTATAAACCACACTCGCAGTTAAAGGGTTAATTAAATTATTAAAATTAAATATAAAAAGATTATGGTAATCAAAACTATCACATAGAATAGATAATGTTTTGAATTTCAAGATGACATAAAAACATTTTTTTTCGGATTATGATATTTTTGGAGGTTGTTGCCGGAAAATATCAAAATTGTGAAATCTAGAAACAACAGTGTCAAACCGTCTGTTTTAGATACTTTTAGAATACTTTGATTGATGCCATTCGAGAACGATCAATGGCGCAATCATTTTTACAAGGTTATTGGTGATATTCTTATGTAAAAATGTAAGAAAAAGTCTATTTCCATTTTTTTAAAAATTACTAATCGTTTGCATTTGGTTATTTATCCTTTCACATTTGCCAGATAGCATCATTTACTTCCTTACATTACCATTAGTATTTACAAATAATTTATTGCGCATAAAGATTATATTTCATCTCTGCAGAAGGGAAATATGACGTTCGTTAATATTTTCAACCTCCTATTTTATATATATGCGAGAGAAATGTTTAACATTGATTGAAAACAAATAAAATAAGCATATATTTTATGGCAGGAAATATTTCTTTTTATTTACATAATATTTACATATTTCTTTATTCAAAAAGCTTCTTGGTATTCCGTGTGAAGTATTTTTCGTTGTTTAACAATTTTCCTTGTACTTCAGATGTCTAATCAAAACAAAGCACTTCTCTGCTTGTCAAGCGTTAACAAAAAATATTATCAAATTATATCATCACGATTGCAATAAATAATCAGATGCATCATGGCGTTCAAACTATATCACGCGCATGATATACCACTGACGAATCTATTGAAAAACGGAAATTAATTTGAAATATAGGATTAATATAATTTAAAATTTCTCGGGAACTATTGATCATAGCGAGATAAATTTTATATCAATGAATAGCAAATTGTATTTCACTATTTTAGAGCTATTGAATTTGAAATTAGTACGACAATTACTCTTTCAAATTTAAAATCGCTGAAATTTAGGTGCTCTAACAATATGAGGCTGTTTAACGTCTCGCAGTGCTGTGGCGCGAATTTTATTGTTGGTGACGTCAGAGTGTTACCGGATCAGTGAGAGACAGATCTGGGCTATTATGTTAGTAATAGATTTATGAATAGTAAATGACATTAAAAATAGGTATGGCGTGGTCTTTCTAAAGATGCCAAAAAGAATTAAGAGAAAAATATTTATAAGAAATAGCAAACATTTCAGGAATTGCAAATAACTTATAAAACACGCATAAAATAATTCCATGACTTAAATTTGAATGAAAGGTGTAAACAGGTTTAAATAAATTATCATGCAAGACTTTTAAAATTTAGCATTTTTTTACTGACAATCATTAGAATACGTTTGCCTTCAATGAAGTTTTAAAGGGAGTGGAATGAATAAAACTTTGTTACTCAAATATAATACGGTAAAATAAATTATTTATTTTCTTTTAAACATGTAATATGTATTATTTTAAATGATCTTTTGCTTTGTTCAATTTAAACTTTCGGAAGAACGTTTATTGGTCAAGCTTAAAAACACGGTTCGCTGCCATCGCCAAGTTCACAAAACTTTCGCCAAACTCTAGAACTTGATTGCGTTAAATTTAATGCCAAATGTGGCGAGTTATCGCTTGAAAAAATTCAAATTATCAGTACTATGTGGCAAGAGTACTATGTTTGTAAATTTTACCAATGTGATATGTTTGTACAAAAGTCATAATTCTTTATTAATAAATTAGCTTTGAATGCAAAAAGTTTTATGTATAGATTAATTTGTACTTGATGGAGGCAGGAAACATTTTGTTAAAAAACAAAATCCATTATTTTGAGTTCGCCTTTAAATTCTTTAAGTTAACTCTGTATTAAATAAGAATAATGATAACTGCTTGAGTTTTTCTAGAAATATATAAAATAAGTATTAGTTTTTGCAAGTAATATAAAGTACTGAACTAAAAATATTAACTGATTATAAATTTATTTAGAATTCTAAGACATTTGCTTATAATTATATATGTGTTTTCTTTAGGTTTTTAATCGTGAAATGAGAGGCTAAAATTATGAACATTTTTGGAAGAGAAATTGTTATTCGAAGGATTAATTTTAGGAAATGTTTAGGGGAAGAACATGTTAAGTTGTTAAAAAAAATGACGCGTTAACTTTTAAACAAAACGAATTGGAGTAATTTAAGAGTTAAAAATCAAATGCACGATTTATTAAATCTCACAATAAATAATTTTATAAACTGCAAAGCATAATACAAATAGACTTGACATATATACCTTAGAGAAAAGATTCCTTTTCCATCCTTTGATAGCATTTTGTTAGCAAATCTCTATTGCTTTGTATGCCAACAGACATCTCTGCCTGATAAATCACTATAAATTGAACTATAGGTAAACTTTTAGTTAGTTTCTTTCTATCTATTTTTGCTTTCTCGTATACGAAGTACACAGCGAGAAAGTATTGTATTCGTCGAAAAATTCGAACTCGAGATTTTTATAAATCTCCACGTTTTAGACCTCCTTGAATTCGAAAAACAAAATTTTGGAATTATGTCTGTCTGTTTGTGTGTCTGTTTCTCTGTGAACACGATAACTCAAAAACGATTAGATGTAGAGGGACGAAATTTGGTAAACGAGCTTTACACAAAATTAGTAGATTTCTTTCAAATTTTGGACGAAATCTGTCCACGGAAAGTTTGTCTAACTATCTATCCGTGTTCATATAAACACGATAATTCAAAAACTTAAATAACTAGATAGATAAAATTTGGTACACATTTTTATTATCAGGAATGTTGGTCGTATCAAATTTTGGACCCAATCCGTCGAAGGGATGACTGTCTGTCGGTCTGTATAATCGAAAGTTTGTGAACACGATAACCCCTAAACGCAATGACTCATATCAATAAAATTTGGTATGCGGTTTTTTAACCTTAATTGTAGATCTGTGTCCAATTTTAGTTTCAATCGGTGAAAAAAG
>BGPR01008615.1:0-62457 GCA_013235015.1 Araneus ventricosus | reverse complement strand
CCAAAATCGGATGGTTGTCAGAATTACAAACACATTAGATTGAAATATTTTCCTTGTGAATTTCACAAAATGGGTAGTTTGAACTTGGTTGCCCATCGAAAATCCAAATTCGGACTTCGCCTGATGGTTCAGGACATTTTTTCTAAGTCTTTGAATGAATTTTGCTAGGGTTTTCCTCTACGTTTTAAAGTTTGAAAAAATAGTGTACTTTTAATCAATTCTGACTCTTCACCTAATCTTAAAATTTTTTGCGGGGCTTGTGTTCTAAATCTTCTGGACGCTTTTAAAATTATGAGACTTTAAAATTGTTTTACAGCCAAGAAAACCCCTTTTAAATACGGCTAACGGTTGGAACTTGGCGTGGTTAGGTCCTGTATTCGGGTAGTGGTGGAGGTCGGTTTTATCTCTAGGAGGCAGCTCCACCACGTGCGGAGCAATTTTTACTCGGCAGAGCATCAGTTATATCCGGATGCTTAGGCAGGACGGATATCCTTATTTCTGGTTATAAAAACCCTGTATTTTGTGAAAATCGTATTGCTTCTTTTCCTGTGTTGTTTCTTCTCTCCCCTTGATCGACGCATTTTGATTTCTTCCAGGTAACAAAGGGTGGTGCGGCAGCGGTGACGTTGGCTTCCAAGTGGCAAGTGTCCTTCGACGACAGTGAAGAAACCGATAATGAAGTAGAAGCCAAGGACAACCTTACCTCCCCGGAGCACCGACCTCTCATCGCTCAAGACTCCCCTTCCAAGCTGGCGCACGCGGGCCCCGCTTTCTGGCCCAATCCCGGGGGTACTCCCAAGTCGGGGCCCAACCATGCTGCCCAGATGCAGCTCTTGACCCTCGCCCTCAGGGAACGCGAGCGCATGAAGCGCATAGAAAAGCAGACCGGCATACAACAGGTGAGCCCTGCAGAGATGGAACTCCAGAGGTACATGGCGAGCCTCAACAAAGCGTTCGGTGATGTTGAAGAGAAGTGGCGCAAGAGCGGATTTGTCAGTCGCACCTACCCCAAGGACCTGTTGATCAGTGCCAGGACATGGAGTTGTCCAAACCTGTCTCCGGGAGTCCAAGTTCTTCCTCTGAAGCACAGCGCTTCGGACACCAACCTCCAGGAGCTTCAGAGGAGCGACGACAGCAGGGTGCAGGAGAAGAGGAACGTGCCTTCGAGGCGGCATTCGGCGGACATTCAGGCGAGCTCGAACGTCGTCGGCGAGTTCAAACGATGGTCGATGGGCTCCACTTTCGAAAAGATCACCAAAAAGCTACCGAAGAAGGAGGAGAGTCACGCCAAGTCGAGCGAGGAGGCTCACAACGAGGGCATCAAGTCAGCCCCCATCCCGACGAGCGTGAAACCGAAGGGCATCCTCAGAAAATCGGGGTCCGATCAGCCCCTGGTGCAGACAACACATCGGCACGAGCCAAACGAGAAGGCCTTCAGCAACAAGTTGATCGTGACTACCATCGAGTGGGAGTCCAACGACAAGGTGGGGAATGTCGTCAAGCACGAAGTGGAGAGCCCGACCCTGGAGAGGCAATCGCCAGCCACCCCCTTAGCCGACATTGCGCGACTTCACCTCGACGAGCCGTCTGTCTACTTCGATGCGCCTCAACCGAACGAGGAGGATTCGGACGATGCCAGGCGAAACGGGGGTGCGGACGACGAAGAGTTCGACACTCCACCCAAGGACGACCACCACTCTCCCAGTCCGAACATATCAGAGACCCGCTACGACGACGCGCTCCAGTTCAGGAAGAGATCTCCCACGCCCCCGAACAGGTCGGGCATCATGTACGCGTCGGGGATGCGCCGGAAGTTGAAGGACGTCGACTTCCACGTCGCCGAGGCGGTCATCGAGGAGGACAAGGAGGGCGGCTCGGCGTCCGACTGTCAGTCGCCTAGACGACAGGACTCGGTGACGCAGACGCGTCCGCCGACCGAGCCGCCCTTCTCGCGATCCGGCAACAACAGCGAGGACTTTGTCCGGTCCACAATTCCTGTCCACATGATGGACACCTGTCGCGAACCCACCCCAGAAACAGACTCTGACAGTTGGAGGGTTCCCAAGACGGGCTCGGAGGAGAGCATACGACCCCCCTACATGCTCAAGCCTTACAACAGGAGGCGTCCACGATCCATGATCGAAGGCAATCCGCGACTGTCCTACCCAAGGGATGGCCCCAATGGGAAATATGCTACGGATTTCGGCGCGAAGCCCTACCGTTCCGGCGAGAAGTCGCCGAGGACGGCCACTCCTATGTTTCCGGCGCGATGTGGTGTCAAGCAGAAGACTCCGCCACCAGCCTCCGACTTGGCGAACGACGGCGGCGTGCAGAGCTCCCGAAGTGCGTCCAGTTCCAGGGAAGAGTCCGACTATGTGGAGGCCAACAACAAGTTGCCGCTCACGCAGAAACGTAGTGACTTTTTCACTAGGAGCATCAGTTGGGACGCCAAGTTCAGGAAGGAGAGGTCCCCGAACTCGAGGAAGGCCGCCGAGGACAAGTACGTCCGGGCGGACATGAACGACTGGAGGGGGAGGTACTCGAGGAGGCGCCAGCGGGCGGTGCTGTCAGGCAGCAGCGAGTCACGGATCCCGCGTCCGAAGGGGCGGCTGAGGGCCGCGGAGTCGGACGAGCCGGTGGCGAACGACGTGCAGCAGCAGCCCGAGCAGAGGAGCGCCCGGACGTCCGGCGAGGTCAAGTCCCCGGTGTCTTCGTCCTTGCCTACCCTCCAGAACGAGAGAGTGCCGCAGACGGAGGTGCACAGGAACTGCAAGAGCGAGGTGCTCATACCCAGATTCAAGCCGGAGGGAGGCTCTTCCTATAATATGCAACCTAGGTAAGTCGTTTCCGTTTCCCTTGATGGCACTCAGATCGAAAGTGCGTATGCAGGGTGATTCAAAACTGTGCTTATGCAGGGTGATTCAAAAGTCCTTAGACAAACTTAAAGGCTAGGTCAGTCATAGAAAATCAAGTCATTTTCATAATAGAACATCATGTCACAAAGGGAATGTCGGTGAATTAAGCAAAAGAAAGGGATGCATCAGATAAAGAGGACAACATAAGGTTAATGAAATGCAAATTTGCGATAGCACAAAACAGTTGCATTTATACTAACATACAAGGCGTGTCACGGAAGATGAGGACAGTTACTGTTCCAAAGGAGATGCTGGAGCCTTCGATAAAAGCGAACATGGCTTTTATCACACATTAAGTCGGTCATTCACTTCACAGACAAACTGTATATTTTGGAACGCGAGAAGGAAAATCCGATAAAAATCTATCGAAATGAGCAAAACGGTCTGTCATGGTTGGAATTCCGTCTGGATTGAAATCGGAACGAAAAATCAGAGGCACCCTGAAAGAGGCTAGGGAAAAGAGCAGAGCCTTGCGTAGATTGAAGCCTCGCTTCGAGGGTAGCATAAATTAAAATCTGGGCTGACTGGGGAAAATCGAAGAGCTATTGACAAGCAGATGTAGAGAGGGAAAGACGATCGCTCACCCCTACCTTCGTTCAGAGTTAGCGTCCTTGTGAATGGCATGCCTGTATTTTTCGATTAAAATGGGTGGGGGGAAAACCGGGCTTAGGACAAATGGCATGGCTAGCCTTCAAGTGAATGACCGGCTTTAAACATAGCATCCACAAGCACTCATTCGGCCCTGATGCCTAATTGAGTATACTTCTCGTCAACATCTGGCGAGTGCTGTGAAACACCTACTTGCATGCAAAATAAGACTGAAGTCATCATCCATAGCAGGAGCGTCATCTATAATACCAAACTTGCTCCACAAGGCGTGTATCACTATGGACGTCAAGTCCTTTGAACACTTACTTGAAGTACTCCAAAGATTTACTGTTGGTTTTGCTTCCTACTTGCTACTGTATCTGCAATGCTGTGTTAAAATTGTAATGTTGTTATTCATTGTTGTGCTATTGTGAATTTGTATTCCACTAAACCAGTGATTCTCAACCTGTGGGGCGCCCCCCCCACGGGGCGTGATAACATTAAATGGGGGGGGGCGAGCATATCGAAAAGAAAATATTACTAAAATAATTGATTAATTTACTGAAAAGAAAGTAAATCAAAATACATTCTGACATAATAAATAATTATGTCACATTTACAACGATACAATACACTTATAAATAGGATTGTATCAGTGCTGCGTATTGTATTTAATCTGACATAATAAATAATTATGTCACATTTACAACGATACAATACACTTATAAATAGGATTGTATCAGTGCTGCGCATTGTATTTAATAATTAACGTATCAATACAAAAGTAAAACCAAGTTTGATAATTATTCGTGACTCTCTTGGGCCTGTCTTGCAGAGCAAATTTTTTGAAGGAAGGTTTAATATTAAAAATAGATACTCTGAGTACTTTTTTCCGTATTTATCTGAGATCTATATTTTGTCTTCAAAGCAACCACCGCAGAGATTCCGGCATCGCGTAGGTAGAATGTTAAAAATGGTAATAGTATAGGAAATGCTCTTCTTTTCAGTGCAGAAAACTCCAATCATCCACTCCTGCCGAAAATTCAAAGAGTGATTTACTAGTAAATTGTCTTTCGATTTCGCCACTTGCCGTGAAAGCTATGAAGATTTCTTCCTCGGTAGTTGAAGGACCTTCGGGAGTATTTTGAAACGGATTCCTAACCCGCTCGTAACTTGCTACCAAGTTGTCCTCAGTAAGAAAATACTTTTTAAAATTTTTTGCCAGCATGGCTAAATGATTTTCAATGGTTACAGAAACAACTTTCACATGTTCTTCAGCCTCGTAGGTTTGAATAAATTCATCCACATTTGAAGGGGGCGCGGGGGGTCGTGATGAAAATTACGATTGGAAATTGGGCCGCAAATACTAAAGGTTGAGAAACACTGCACTAAACCTATGTTGTCCATTTTATCTGGTTGTTTTACATAATTCATTGACAAAACGCCACCTACAACAATCGCCCTATGCGTTTGTGACAGCATGTCCTATTGTGAAAACGACTTGTTTCTCTACGCTTGCTCTACCCTTAGGAAGGGTAAACGACCTTTTGGGACACCCTGTAGAATGGGGTCAATTCATGTGACGTCGCCGTGCGTGCCATGATGTGGCTTTTTGTTCCTGCATGAAACCGTACTGGATTCTAAAACTGGCACGGCGCGCTTCTCGTGTGCCATGTGATAACACGAATTGCTCCCATTCTATATTTACGATTTTTCTTTTCCAAGGAAGTAGGGGTAATATTTCTGAAATCAATGTAATTAAAAGTAAGCACCGTTTATACGTTTTATCATTTTATATGTGGTTTACATTTATGCGTCGTTTCATCACAGTCCCGATTCTTGCGTAACCATTGTAATAAATAAAATACTTCGTTTATACGACGCTAAGCTTCGGTTATACGTAATGTGACCGTACGTCCCGTTTTGAACGGGGCAGTCCTGTTTTTTGGTAGCCTGTCCCGTTGTCCCCAAGCACAGCTTCGGGACGCCCCAATGTCCCGTTTTCAGAAAGCGAGCAACCCACGAAAACAATTTCAAACAAGAAGGCGCCAAAAATAAAAAATAAAAAATTATATGTCTAGTTAGCCCGGCAAAGACGGAGCATGCGCTATACGTGTCACACATATTTAAGTTGGTCAGAAGCTTCCTATCTCGCACTTAGTTCTAACTTCATCACACCGCATGAAGTGACAGAATGAAACACTGGGAATATTGAAACCGAAACTCGTTGGGTGGAACTGATCCAACACTTTCCCGCCAATAATTTAAATCGCACGAATTTTTATAATTATTGAATAAACTCTACGTCTGCCCGACACTAATGCACTCGTGGAAAGGGTCTTTTTTCTTATGGATAAGTTGTGGACGAGCTAGAAAACACAATTGAAAGTCGCAGTTTATAAAGCAACGTTAATTACCAAAGTAAATTTAAAGAAATTCTGCCAAGAATTTAAAAAAAAAATCAGCGCCAAATATACTGAAGCAAAAATGTATTCTTCAAAGAAATGCCACATCACGTGTTTATTCCCGTTCTTTTCATTGATAAATAAAAACTGAAGAAATATGCGTTTTCTTGAATTCACGTAATATTACTCAAAAATTAAAAAATGTCCCGTTTTGAGAGAAAAAAAATAAATGGTCACTTTAGTTAAAGGTTGTTTTCCTCCTTTCTAAAATTCGCAACCTTTCTTCTTCAGCAATTATTTCTCCCTTCCTATTAAGATACTTTTAATTGAACGCCTACTTGCATGCATGGGAATGTATAATTAGCACTCAAGATATGCGATAAAGGTATGATTTTCCTCACTTTTCTGGTAAATGTTTAATTTTAAAATTCAATGATTGGTTCCATACTATATGATAATATATTATAACTATGTTATAAAACTTTAAAGTTATTAATTTTTATATGAATCTGCATTTAGTACCACTCAATTTGTATTAATCAGAGTTAATTGTTAAAATTTCGATTACACGTCTTTTCATTTACGCGTCGGTCCCTTGAAAGGCGTATAAACGGTGCTTACTTCAGTTTTGACTCAGAATATCACAAATTGGACTTTAAAACTGAATTCTATTCAAACATGCCAGCTACTTTTAAAACTATTTAGATCACATTAAGGACTATTTAATAGGGCACCGCATATTTTACATTTGCTAGCAACTTGAATTGTCATTTTCCTTCTTAAGAACAAAGAAGAGTTAACCCTTTATTTCCCGACAGTGGGGATGGCGGTTATTGCGAAAATAACCGGTTAAACAAAAAAAAAACCGGTTTTCGGTTAAAGCCGGTAGGTTTTTCACATCCCTACCCGACGGTACTTAAAAGTACTACTTTAATCACACTTATATCTTCGTAATTTGACCGTTTTTTCTGACAGTATTCACGTGAACACGAGAGATGTAGTTCCGACAACTAGCAGTGGATGGCAAATGGAGACAAAAATTAAATTTATTAATCAAATTAATTAAATCATTTTATTTAATTAAAAAATTCATCTTTCCTGGGTTATTCTGCATTAAAATGTATCTAATGATGCCAAAATAAAATTGAAAAGTTGCTGGCAAGTTAATTCGGTTAAATGACAGAACAGTCCCTGTCGGCATGTCTGAGAATGCTTTCATAAATATCCATTGCTGAAATGTTATGTCTTATCTCTCGCTATAAGGTGTGCCCAGTTGAAAAAGGAGACTAGCAGTTATGTTTGAAGAATATTTCAAGTACAGTGTGACACGACACTTAACACATAACTGCTATCCATCCCCACACTTTAGAAGGGAGTGGATGCCTTCATTGTAGAATCTCCCGGGTTGCTGAAGAACCCTTTTCTTCATGTTGCCGAGCACTTCCTTGTTGCAGGTGAACCGCTGACCTTTCAGTGTTTTTTTAAGAGGGCGAAGTCAGGGGCCCAGCATGAGGGATATCCCAACAGTACGGAGAAATGCTTCTGGGCTTCCAATCGAAATTGTGTTAGCAGGCCAAAGGTTTTCGAGTCCACAGGTGGCCTAGTGTTGTCCTAAAGCAGCACTATCCCTTTCGAGAGTTTGCTTTTAAAGAGATTAAATAACATGACGATAAATATTATACTAAATATTCGTCAAGTACAACTCAAAAAGTTATTTAACAAAACAAACAAACAAAGTTAAGTAGTTTTCACATGGCAGCAGGGGTGGCAAAAGTGGGAGGCCAGGGCCCCCTGTCGGGGATGCTATGTTCCCCCTCCGTCGGGGCAAATTTTTTTCCCGATCACGCAATGGGCTATTCAACTAGTTGATAAATAAAGATCTGGCGAAAATTGGAGAGGGTCATCATTACGCCCCTCTCCTGTACAGCAGGCCGTGTCTCCCTCCTGTTGGGCGAATTCTAACGCCACTCCTGCATGGCAGCCTTTCGTAGGACGTGAGGCATAGAGACTGAACTCATTTTCCTGCCAAGAGTGTGAGGCATAGAGACTGAACTCATTTTCCCGCCAAGAGTCGATAAGTTGCCTGCCACGTGGAAATTACTTCACTTTGTTTGTGTTGTTAAAGAACCTTTCGAGTTGTACTTTACGATTATGTATAATAATATTTATCGTCACGTTGTTTAATGAAAAGTTACGAGTTAAAGAAACCCCGACAATAATGCACACTCTGTAGATTCATTGTTTCTGAGCGTATTTTATGTCTGAAATGCTACCCGAGTAACTGATTGCGTTTTAACTGAAAGGCGTTGCAGCAGAAGTCTCCTTTCCACGTGGGCACACTTTATGGGAAGGGTTGCCTTATTTCGACAGTCGCCTAGATTGGACCCTTATAGTAATTTCAATTCTACTAAATATTCGGGTCGTAAAGCGAACAACTTGTATTGCAAAGATTTAAATGTCGTTCGTGGATTCACTTTTATGAGAAATCGCTACGTAGCTGCAGTTAGAGAACAGGTGTTTACATTTACGGGAATGGACCCGAAAAAAGTTTACAAAGGTAATAAAAAAATATTTGTTAACATTACACAGAAAATTCAAAAGGGAATTAAGAGGCATACTTGCCGATCACTTTGCCACATAAGCACCAAATCTATTTAGGCATTTATCTGATCGCAGGACCAACTCTTTTAACCCGGCTTGACAGAAATCACGTCCTGTCCATTGAGCCAGTTCTCGACATATATTTTCACATCACTCTCTGAAGAGAACCTTGTTCCAGATAGGTATTTAGAAACCAGATTGGGTGCAGAATCTGGGCTGTAGGGAGGGGGGCCTCCAGACTTCCCACTTAAACTTACGCAACAATTCTTGAGTTTTGCGAGCAGCATGGGTATAGTCATGCAGGAGGATGACACCATCACTCAACATGCCAGGGCGTTTGCGTCGGATAACTTCCGATGGCCCAGTGATTATTTCCTTTTTTCCGTAATTGAAGGAACACTTATCTGGAACAAGATTCTCTTCAGAGTGATGCGAAAATAGTTGCCGAGAACTGGCTCAATGGACAGGATGTGATTTCTGCCGATCCGGGTTAAACGAGTTGGTCCTGCGTTCAGATAAATGCCTAAATAGATGTGGTGATTATGTGGAAAAGTGATCGGCGAGTATGCCTCTTTATTCCCTTTTGCATTTTCTGTGTAATGTTAATAAATAATTTTTATTACTTTTGTAAACTTTTTTTTGGATCCATCCTCTAAGATATCATCAATTAAGTATTTTAACGAAAGACTAATCTTCCTTACGCTGCTTTAAAGTAATTAGCAAAATGTGTTTCCTCAGAGAGGAAATTTGTTTGGGTACTATTTAATATAATAATTCTATTAAAATAGGTTAAAGATAAGGTTAAGGGAATTCTTTTGTATAATTATAAAAGTTACTCAAATTGGACTATAAATAGTTGCAAGAATCGGCATAGCCTAGTATGGAATTATAATAACTAGTCTTCTTCATAAATTGGGATTTGAACAAACCAAAGCAAAAAAAAGTGTCAAATGTTGGTTCAAGAAGAACAAAAACTAAGGCTGTGTGGTTTTGTATCCTGTGTGAGGAAACAAAGAAATAAGAAATGATACAGCGCATAACATGTCATACTTGGGTTCCTACATTGTGTACTGGTATGAATTAGGAATCAAAAAAGATTTTTGCTTTAATTATGCTTATAGAAACTGGTCATCCGATTTGGGAAACCGGTTTCTTCAACTGGATGGATAACACAATTTTAATTTGCTTTTTTTTTATTATTTGAAAGGATATTTCTTAAAAAGTAAATAACATTGTTTTAAAGATAATTAACTAAAAAAAAAATATTTTACTTTTTAAAAAATTACTTCTGCTGATCGTTGCAATATCCCGAGACCAGCACTTTGGGATGATTTTACTCCGGAAAGGGGTGACAGGCAATGAGCAAGATCGCATTTCCGGAGTTTTTGCTTGGTCACGCTAAGTAAACATCCGAGAACATACAATATATAATTGTATATTAAAAACTGTTTAGGTGGTACAAGGCAACCTTTCCCCTATGATCTGTGCATTGATTAGTGATGCTAATTTGTGTCTTTGTGTGAAATCCGAAAGTTTATTATTCCAACATCATGATTTCAGAGAGATTTGCTCCACGTTTCAGGAGAAGACGCTATCGCCCCCTCACCCCGAAGGATTTGCCCATGACGGGCAGTGAGTCCTCGTGAGCTCCTTTGATGCACGGGCACTTGCCCATGATGGGCAGTGAGTCCTCGTCAGCCAGAGCTCCTGTGATGCACGGACACTTGCAAAAAAACAAAACTGTACTCGCTTTTTCAAGAAAAAAAGGACTTTTGTGGAAAGAATTTTTTTGCAAGTTCTAGTCACTCCGTAGGCAGTTTAGGACAGAAACAATTTAAAACAAATGACTTATATAACAGATACTCGAATAATAAGTAAATAACATAACTTCCAAAGAAAGAAAAAACCAAATGGGTCTGCTTTTTTTCGTCGGGGAAAAAACTTATGAAAGAAGACCTCTTCGATTTCAAATCCTCTACATATATGCACTCGTCTCCCGCAAAGAAAATATATCTCTCGGAGAATTTTTTTTTTCCTTCCAAAACACGAATCCCGCAAATGCTTAAGCAGCTGGCATCTTGTGAAGCTTCTTATTCTATTGGTTTTCTTTATGGAAGAATATTTAGTTCCTTTCTTGGACAGAAGAGACAAGAACTGTCGCCAAGGTGATTCATCGGACTTGCATTGGAATTTCATCGCTGTGATCAGTAATAGTGTGTAAAGCATTTCATTTCCGGTGCCGTTCCGTTAGAGGGATCTCACTCGTCGCCAAGCTTGAATGTTGGCGCTACTTTCTGTTGCGCCAACAGAGAAATATAACGGAGTTAAATGTTGGCTGCTAAGATTTGGCAGGTTTTTGTCTGGGGTCCCGCTATCGGAACTAAACCCATTTTCTGTGCAATGAACGGACATTTTTGGTGTATTTGTAATCCAGTAAAAATACCAAATACAGTAGACTTGTCATATAACAACCTATGCACTAGACAGAAACCATACAAAAAAATAGCTTTTTGTGGATACATTTTATTTTATTACCCTATGAAAATTTTGTTCTGAAAGAACATGGCACATGCTCATTTGCTATCTTAATAAGTCCTATATACTAAAAGTAAAAAAAAAAAAAAAAAATCAAACGCATATGTGGAAAAAAAATTAATAAACTTATTCATTTCATGAATGACCATCCAAAATTTTATGAATGAAAAAATACAGTTGTCTGTATAAAATTTCAAAATTCTTGTAATAACTCATACCTTAAAAGGAGAAAGTAGATCGATTTTTCCCCCCATTTGAGGGACAATTGGTATTTTTTTTTCTTTATTTACTGCAAAAGTTTTGAATTATGATAGTTCATATTTTGTTATAGAACTTTAGAAAGTAAGGATATTTCATTTATAAATATCATAATACGATGATAAAAAAAAGAACCTTCTACTGCTCAGTTTTTCTGATTATTTCCAAAAATTTAAATAGATATGACTTATTAACAGTTTATTACATCGACTTATTCAAGAAATTAAAAAAGAAAAAACTAGTGATTTGAGAAGAGCATTCAAATAATAAATTTATTGCCTCAAAAAAGTTTTCATTGTAATTGTTTGAAATATGAAAAATATTTGAAGAAAATTTATTAATTTACAGCATTTAATTTTTCAAATTTGCAGAAACATTTATACCTTCTAGACTAAAAATGGAATTTCTAAACTTTGCTGGTTTCTACTGGGTCACTGGTAGTGGCTATTTCATCAAATAGATAAATTAATTTATACTCAAAAATCAACATTTTATTTTTTGAATTTAAAACATTGCAAAAGCATAGAAACTCAATCTAGGCATTCTGTTGATTGTTATTTCGCAAGTCTACTGCATTTCCCACTGTGTGCTGGTTTTCTTAACAGAAATAGTTTTTATATGATTATTCAACAAAACCCAAAGCTTTTTTAAGTGTCCTAGCAAAAATCAAATTAGCAAACGGGTATTCTAGTCATGCTTTTGCTTGCAAAGATATTTTCTATCATATTTCTGCTTGCATTTGAAACACCTAAATATCTACTTGCTTTTTGTATCAAGTTAAGAAACATGTACCAGTATAAACAAGTACCAGTATGTACACAGTATTGCAAATTAAAAAACTACCTGCTTTTTTTTTGTGTGTGTGTATGAGCACTGATTTGTGAAAAGCACGCCTTTCAAAAATAGGGAAATGTTCTTCTGGAACATAATTTTTATGTCTTAAGACAATCAGATAATGCCATTTTGAAATTTAAATAGCGAAAAAATAATATTTAGATGATGCTTATAGTGACGCCCCAAAAAAATACCTCTGCAAGCATATTTGGAAAACCCGATACATATTATAATTCCAAAATGGACGAGTTTTCCGGTTTTGTTTACTTTTGGTATCTCGAATTTTTGTAACACCAGTTTGATTTCTGGTGGAATAGTTTAAATTTTCAGTATGCTGCTTTAAAGAAGCTAATGAGCACTTAATTTCTTTTTTTTATTGTAATGGCTCGATACTTCAAAAGCGCCAAATTTCATGCTTTTATTTCTGTAGCTTTGGATGTTCCTCTAATGTTATGGAATGGTTGCCATAACTGCTTTGATATCGCTCTTTTTGGTAACATAAAAACTACTACTTAACTTTTTTTCAGTCTGCACCAAATCGAATACCTTTCTTTACTTAATCGCTTAAAAAATATTACCAGTGTATTTTTCCTATTAAAAAGAACAAAGAATTCAACATTTTTCATATAAGAGTTAGAACTCATTTCACCTTGGTGCTCAATATGCATAGTAGCCAAATATAATTGACAATGCCTATATTAGGGGACTTATGTTTTCTAAGTTCGAGTAGCTGCTGGTAAATAAATCAGTAAACTCGTCCATACCATCTGACACTAAAATAAACAATTCACTCTTTCAATAATAATAATCTAATCAACAGCAGTCTAATAATTCCAACAATAAAAAATGAAATTTGCTTGTACATTAAAAGAATGCTGTCAATATAGAAATGTAAAAATTTAGATGCATTTCCTCTTCCTGTTGCAAAAAATGGTGGAACTGATTGTATATGCATATGGTATAAATTATTGATACACAGTGTAAGTATATTTTGTGAAATTTCGATATTCACACCAACTCTTTAATGTATTATTCCCATTCTGCATGTTGGTGCTTTTTCTCCCGAAAAAAATGTGACTTAAAAAAGGCACAGTGTTTTGAAAAATGATTTTATTTGTATTAGTTTTGTGCCACAAATAAAACAAATTTAAGTTCCTAATCACTAATTATTTCTTTTGATGTAAATATTAAGTATTGAATGGAGAGTTCATGTAAGAAAAGCAATACAAATTTGTTAATGGAAGGTTCATTTCTATGCATTAATGGATGGTATACTTTCATTTGCAAAATATAATTCAGCTATTTTATATAATGCAATGTTATTAATTACTGATGAAAAACTAGAAGTAAAAATTTTCAATGTATGTAATTCATAATATATTCTGTGACGAATCATATGAAAACATAAGTGAACATTTCTAATATATTTATGTATATATTTTATTAATATGTCAAGTAATGATACAAGTGGCTTGGAAGTTGAAATTTAATAATTGGTTTCCCGAGTTTCACAATTTGAAACTATAGTAGAAAAACATTATTTTTTTTTTTTCATGATAAGCAAAACTTGAATATGAGAATTTAGAATGAAGAAAATTTTGATGCATCTTGTTGTGTATTTTGTATGCATAGGTGCTAATAAATAATGCACAAACAATTGACAACAGTAAAAATGTATCAGCATTTTAAATTATAGGGGGAAAAAATCTATTACAATTTAAAGTTGAATTCTTTGGCTCAAAAACATCATAAATAATTTTTTTTAATAAAAGGACATAAAATAGAAATTACTGCATTTAAGAAATAAAAAGTTTGAAAATATGATTATGAAAGAAAATGAACAGATTAAAATATTACAGATATATTTGCACAAAATGTGAAAAACTTGGCAACATATTTAAAATGGTGAATTTAGAAAGTCAAAAAATAATAAAACTTCATAATTTAAGCTGCAAAGTCTTAAGCTATAAATCTTAATTTCTCAGGAGGATTTTAAATTGCTTATTAAACGTTTTAATTAAGGAAATAAGAGCAAAATATTCTGTTTGCCAATTTTGAATTAATATATACTGACTGTAGTGACTAATTGACTCTGCTACAATTCTTTTTGATAAAGATGTATTAGTATAAGAAATGTATAAAAAATACATAAATAAAAGTTAAATATGTAAACAATTTTGTAATAATATTTTAAAACAAAGAAAATGGAAGTGTGTTAATTAAATTTCTTATAGTTCATTGAAAATAAGAGAAAAAAGAGTGAACAGTTATTTTACATACAATGATAAGTTCATCCTCAATATATCATTGCATATAATATGAACTGAAAAAAAAATGTTTCAGCAAAACCCAAAATTTAGTGCACTATATATTGGATAGTTTTTCTTACGCTTAAAATTCTGCATACTGAAAGTAAATGATTCAACTGACATTGCAAGTGTTAATAGTTTTTTCAAATAAAATTCTGATTTTTTCAACATTTGAAATCTATTCCTTAAGACTTTCCACTTAATAGCAAAATAATTATCATAAATTACAATATTCTAGATTTGTACTTAATCATCCTTTGAGCAGGGGTGGCACCAGTGGGTGTCCGGGAGGGGCCAAACACCCCCTGTTGGGGATGCTGTGCCCCCTTGTTGGGGCAAATTTTTTTACCCTGTTCATGCAATGGGCTATTCAACTAGTACAGGGGTTCCCAACCTTTTCTCTCTCATGTACCCCTTTATTAGTCTTTTCATTTTCGCGTACCCCTACTGTCGTATCCAACCCCCTCCCCCCCCCCAACCATCCCTCAATGCAAAGAAGTTTTTATTAATAACGTTGAGGACTTAAGTTAGTTTAAGAGTCAAATGACTCGAATTAATAACATTTGCAGTACTTATATTTGATTTTGCATTTTACTCCACTAATAAAATTGTATTATATAGTTCAACGCCAAAACAAATGAAACCAGTATTGTAATAATTTCGCATTAACGTATAAGGATCAGTGGCGGTTTTTCGCACAGGCGTTAGAGGCGCTCACCTCATTCCTCGATAATCTAGGGGGCCTCAAAACTTATTCGACGTACTTCGTAGCGCTAAGCCTACGGCGAATTTGCGACATTGGATAGTGTTAGGGTCCTCTAGACAATTTTGTGCCTGTAGCCTCATATTGACAAAATCCGCCACCGATAAGGATAGCTAATATTTACACTTCATAATAATCAACTATTTAAGTGGAAGAAAATTGCAATGCGATCCTTGAGTGCAAAACAATAGAGTTGAATTGTATAAAATTGGAGTGTCAAATGAAGACAGATATAACCAAAAACCTGTGAAAACCAAATATCAATCAATTACCAGGTTTCCTTTATTTCGAGAGTAGGCCTTATGATTTGTACAGTTTTCACATTTACTTTTCACAGAAACTTGGGGAAACAAAAATCTGTAACTTTTAATCCTTATGTTTTCCTGTTTCTGTCAGTACCAACTTTGATTTCACGTGCCCCCAAGCTGGTCCCTCATGTACCCCAGGTTGAGAGCCTCTGAAATAGTAGATAAATAAAGATCTGACAAAAATTGGAGAGGGTCATCATTATGCCCCTACCCCTGTACAGCAGGTCGTGCCCCCTATCAGGCAGACTCTAACGCCACTCCTGCCTTTGAGACTCTTCTGATTTTCGAGTTGTGTGTTCCGCTTCGTCTGTCTGTCTTTCCGTTTGAATGGGATTCCAATGCAGCTGTTAGAATGTGCTCTAGTATATTATTACAAGATGAATTAGGCCAAGTCATTGTAAAGTTTCTGTAAAAATATTTATTGTCAATTATACTTGTGCATAAAGATGTGATAGTCTGTTTTATAAAAATATTGGAATTATATGTGTCTTGGTTTTTTTTTTTTTTTTTTTTTGCATCACATATCCACACATTTCAAAAACTTTATATTCTATAACAGAGTTGGGGACAAAAGCACTAAACCTTCCCCAGGGAACAAATTAAAAATTAAACTTTAGATATAAAAATAATTTTAAGAGGAAAATTTTAAGTAATATTATAGCTATAAGTTCTGTGAACAGTAGATCTCACGTGAATGGGAGAAAAAAAAAACTCTCTTTATATATCTGCTCTTTATTGCAGTCTCTAAAGGTTTAGCCATTCCTTTTTAGAATGCGAATTATTTATACAAGTTTCTGCTTTTTAGAAACGACACAGGCTTGGAACACAAAAAGCTGAACTTCGTAAATAATGAATCGTGCCAAACATAAATACCGTGAGAGAAGTAAAATATGTATGATTAATTGAGCAATAAAATAAATAATGTTTCACAAAAAGTGCTTGAGATATTAAAAATATTCTAGAATTATTATATAAAAGAAAATTCAGAATGATAAAATCAGATGCCGAAAAAGTGGAAATCCGCAGAAATGTGTCATGTCTGGCTTTTATCAGTATCTACAAAGTTACAATTAAATATCAGTTTTTAATAGTATTCACAAAATTAAAATTAGATGTCTCGCCGTTACCAAAATGATTCAATTGTTTTAATGGTGTCAAATTCACAATTGATTTGCTAAACAATGAAACCATTAAATTGGCCACCATCTCGAAAAGGAATTTAAAAAAAATTACATACATCATTCAATGAACATTCATAACAAAATCGAAGCATGCTTTTGGTCATGACTGGAAAAGAAACAACTTTACTGACGAAATGAAGAATGGTTGAGTTAAAACACGACCTCGCTTTGCTCAGCCAACAGGAAAAAATATTAATTATATCTTCAGTTAAAGTGACTAAACTGCTCTATTTGAATTTAAGTAGTGTTAGCAATGAGCTTGTATTTCCAGACTCAGTTTGTGAAATGTCCAGCTTGTAATTAGAAGTTTCCACTTTAAGACACTTTTTTAAGTTAATTTTCCTACATTTACATTAAATGAAATTTATGATAAAAAAAATTCTCAGAACACAAATTGAACTGAGTACTGAACAGCAACCATTCCTAGCTTGAGATGTCTTTCACTTGAAGAAGATTGCATTTCGACAGCACTTGCTAAAATACAATGCATGTGCAACTAACTTATTTTATTAAGTTTTGTGAGACGTATAAAGCAAATGAAATCGTCATTTTGAGAATATATTTAAAAAAATGTTAGAGTTTTATTTCCATTTCCAGTATTATATGTATCCAGAATTGCAGTTTGACAATTCCTGTTTGATATTGAAATACATACATATTTTTTTAAACCCCTTATAATGTATTTTAAAAATTAATAGTATTTAATGTAATATAAAAGTTTGGATTGCAGATCTTGTTTAGAAATTATTTGGGTTGCTTCAATACTATTCTTTTACTAAATACCAAGTTGCTAATAGAAAGCAATACGAGTTTACATTGTAGAATCCAAAGAACTCGATAACTCTTCTATTGAAATCACATTTCTTAATTCAAAATAAGAATCAAAGCATTATTTAAAGTGTTCCATAATATGTATATTTCTTTATCACTAGAATGGTTCTGAAATAGCTACATAAACGACGGATATAAAATAATATTTAATTTTGTTTTAAGTAATTCCTAAAATGTAATTTGGATAATTTTTCGGTCATTTTTCCTGTGTTAGGTGAAAGAACATTTATTTAGTTATTTTTAAACAAAATGAAATTCACACACTGTTTGGTTAAATTCAGTAACTGTTAAAAACAACCATTTTAGACCACCATAATAACTGAATACACAATAGTTGTCAAGTTTTTTCTATGTAACATCATGTATATACTACAGGTAAATTTATCAACTCACTTTAAATGCTTTAATGAATTTGCTTTTGTCCTGAAATAAATTAAATAATTTTAAGTAAAAAATGTAGTGAAACTGTAGCACAGTAATTAACAGCATAATTAAAATTTCAGTTTTGATTAGAAATTATTTTTATAATGAAATAATTGTTTGCCAGATTCTTGCGAATAAACCACATTATTCATAACTAGTTAAGGTGAAAGGAATCCACAGAAAGGGAAAATTGTTGTGTTTGTAACAAATTGTTTAATGAATGAGTTAACATTATTAAATGTGTTCTTAATTCAAGAATAATACAAGAATTAATAAAAAGCTGAATGCTACCATATTAGCCATTTAAATACCAATTCTGTGTGCTTATCACTGAAAAAGTGAATATCATTAATTAAAATGTTGACAAGATTTTACACCTAACCATATTTATGATGAAAATGAAATTGGCTCAATTCCTCTTAATTATCTTACTAGAGTAAAAATTTTCTGCTGAATAACTTAACCATTAACATTTAAAAATTTAAAATATTTCAGCCTATGTAATTCATCTAAAAAATGGACTAGCTTTCAAAATGAAACATATTGCATGTTCACAAAGGGTTTTCTTTTTTAAAAAAGCTAGGTACATGTTCTTTGAAAAAAGCAAAAAATAATTACAACTCAATCCTAAAATTTGCAATGGCAAGCATAAGAATAAATGAGCATTAAAAAAATAAACAAGTTCTGAAAAACGCCATATTTAATAAGATATTTTAAATACATAAAAATTCAAATGACTTTAAATCTATCACAATATTTAACAAAACAGGTCATGCAATAATAAATACATTGGCAGGCTCGCAACAAAGTATGAGTATGATACAGAACCATGATCTTTTGCACTAAGCAATCTGAAAAAGTAAAGAAAAAAAAATTAGAAATAGAACATCGCAGAATGTTAAAGTTTCACTTTAAAAATGAAACATGCAAAAGTAATTATATCAGGGGTGATTGTGATCCTGAATTCCAGATTTTTTACTTTCTCAAATGCTGTTTAATTGATTAATTATTTAATGCCAAACTTAATACAAGAAAAAATTTTAGTAAATTTCTTTTAAATTAGATTAAAAACATCGAGATTAAGATAATTTTAAAGTAAAATTGAATTCCAAAAAAGCATTTTTTTTTTTTTTTTAGGAAGCGGTAGGTTTTTTTTTTTTAGAAAAATTATTTTTAAAAAAAATCGGTAGAAAATCATCTCTTAACATTTGTTCATATACATACTTCAGTTTCACATCTAATACTTGAAGGGTAAGAGTAAAACATTGTCTACATCAAAATGTCTTGCTAAACATACTGAAAACTGCAAGGTGTTCTTTTTAACCCTTTCAAGTTCACTACATGTTTCGTTTTCAAAATTACTAAATTTATTTCAAAAATGAGTATTAAACATGTAGATGATCATAAATATGTAAAGGGGAAAAATTTAGCATTTTTTATTTTCAAGAAATTTGTGGTTTCACAGTGAACCAATGAACAGTAACAGGTCATTTTTACCTCCGAATAAGTTATCGTCGATATGCAATTAAAGTTATGTATTTAATTTGTAAGTATATGTGAGTATTCAGGATATTCAACCTTCATAAAGTTGAATATTACTTTCGAAGATTAAATTTTTAAAAATATCAATTTGTGCAAGAACCCCCATCATTTTGTTTCTCATAGAGATCAAAAGCAATTAAACTCTTGTAATGTCGATATCTTTGTGAATACAAACGGCATTGAACTGGAAATTTTATATAAGTTGGCCTAAATATCTGGCTATTGAGTTATGAAAGAAAAATTACGCTATGTTTCGCCCATGCGCAGTAAAAAAATGCTCAATGTGTCGTTTCAATGTGAAAAAGTTAAAACTGAGCCCAATGAATGAAAAACACCCAACGAATTTGAAAGGGTTAAAACTTACCCTACTCGGAGTCATCGTAGCTTAATCTATCACCTGAAAATTTTGAAAGAATTTGATAGAGGGGCTAATAATGACATGGTGAAAAAAGATTCTGGGAAAAAAAAATTATGTTCAGTTGTCGAGAATGCTACGTACAGGATGCGAAGTGTGGTCACAGAGAAAGAGCCTATGCCATCGCTGAAGAAGTGCTTTTATTGAATAAAGTGCTAAGGTGCACTGTAATTTCATCTCTGTAACCCTGTAGGGCAGTTCATTTACTGAACTAGAGTAGCATTGCACTGAAATTTATTCTTTGTTGTTCATTTGTCTAATTCTCAATTGTGTTGACTACAACAACTAGGGGGGTAGTGGAGATGGAACGCAGTTCCAGCAATGCTTTTTTCTCACGAGAAATAAATAATAAAAAAATTGCGAAAACATCCTTAAAAATCGGCACGATTTTTGTCACCCAGGTTATAGCATTCCGGCATTGCTTACATTGCGACTACATCACCACATTTCCCCCTATTGGTTACTTTTGGAACTATTTTTTTAGAAGAATCTTTTTTCTCATGTTGCCATTAATCCCCCTACCAAATCTGGTAGCATTTCAGCTGACAGTTGAGACTCCGAGTAGTGCCAGTTAAAAAAAAAAAGAAAACTGTACATACAGGGCGAGTTTTAATTTAACTTATAACTTTGAATTCAAATAACTTTTGAGCAGTTGCAGGTACTAAAAACTTTTTTTAAATTGAAAAGAACATGAAAAAGGAATTGAATGGACAATGTTTTCAAGGTGAGAACCTTCAGAGGTAACACAAATGTGCAACTTAGTCGAAAACCTTTTTTTTTGAAATCATCTTGGATACAACTGAAACTTATGCATTTTCTCATCAGATCTTTAAGCATGGCTTTAAAAGACTTGGGTCGGTTTTTGAAAATTGAAGACCACTTCCATAGGTATAGTGTTGCATTTTCACCACATAAATATCAATTTTCAATAATAAAAATATGATCTTCGAGTGAATATGGCAATTTGGAAGACATATAGAAAAAGGGTGGAAGTGATGTTACACAATTTTCTTTCATTCCCTCTCTCAATGCACTCATTCGTAGCAATATCTAGAGAAGCTCCGACAAGTTATTTCAGTTAAAAGATGAAAGTTTATTAAAACTCACCTATATATAAGTTATGGTATGATTAATCAGTTATTATTTAATAACTGTGGATACTATTAATAATGGGTAATTGGTTATTATATATAATTACCAGATCTTTAGCAGGTTATTATATATAATCCCCATGGTAATTATACATAATAACCATTCATTATATATAATAACCAATTATCCATATTGACCGTAACATATATGAACACAGCAATTTTCAGTACTTAAACACACACCTCCTCCAAAAAAAGAAAACAGCAAGCTGAACTTTTAAATGTTGAAAATGTGAAACTTAAAAGGTAAGTGACTCTATGATACGATACAATGAAACATAATTTTTAATATATCTTAATTTTCTTTTCGCTTCCCTAAATTGTTGAAAAATATATGCTTGTATTGGCATGTATGAATATCACCATTTTTATCCTGAATTCTTTGAAGTTATGTCAGGCTTTTACTCATGGTGGTTTTCTGGGTTTTTTTAAATTGGGTCACAATTACCTCTGATACACAGGTGTTTCAGAATTCATGGGAGAGTTTTCAAGGGGTGTTGGGAAACACTATACCAAAATTTTTTTTTTTTTATATAGTAATGTATGTGTGCAAATGATGCATTGAGACCCAAACTTAAGGGCTAGGCTTGAAGAAAGAAAACTTACAGCATCATTGAAAAGTACTTCTGTGAAAATATGGCAGCAGAGGGACATATTTAGAAGTCAAATATAATTTATTGAAGCTGTATCAAATAACTAACTCATTCACAAAAAACTAACACAATACATAGCATACATTAACTTTTATAAACAAAAGCAACTCCCCCTTTCTCTATTTATAGTCAAAGACACAGTTCAAAGTAAGAGAGTGAAACATATTCTTATTGATTAACATCAAATGATGCCGTACATATAGTGGCCAATGAAATAACATCACCGGTTCGACTTCAAAACAATTTCAACATGCATATAACTTATTGTTTGTTTATATTTAACAAGATAATGGTCACTGTCAACTATTCAAAGTCCAAAAGTTAATTAAAAAATTAGTAAGATTTTGGCGTTTCACCGAATATATCTTCTGAAAACATTATCTAACAAAAACCGATTTTACACCATATTTTTTTAAAAATTATCTTTTCAGTGACACTAATTTCATTTCTGTGCAATTTTTTCCCTCTCATTTTAATAAATTTTTCAAAATTAATTTTATCCACAATTTGTAGCAATATTTTTTTAATATTGATGAACAAATATACAGATACGAAGAACTATTGCCAAAAAACATTAAAAAAAATTCTGGAAAACACAAAAAGAACAGAAAATTCACAATTCATACCAGGAAAAACTTTTGATTTGGTTTATTTTCATGTTTTTTATTAAATCAAAAAGTAATTTATCTCCCAAAAAGTCCATTAAAACCTTTTTTTATACTTTGAAGTTCTTATATAACAAATATTATGTAGAGAAATAGTTTTTGGCATTTTTTAAAAATCGTTTACTTCAATTGATGTTCTCATTATAATTTAAAAATGTTTCACACATTAAAAGGATTTTGTGTATTTATAATATTTTATACAACAGTATTTTAATCCTGATCAATGCTGGGTATATCTGCTATACACAATAAGTATCATTTTTTTTAAAAATATCAGACATGAAATTAATTTAATTCCGAGCAAGGCCGGGTATATCAGCTAGTAAATAGATAAAGAAATATTTGCCAAAATAAACAGAAATATCGGAAAAATAAAGGCAGAGTAGTTCAAAGTCTCTCTGTTGCCTAACAACGGAGAATCTATAAATTTCATTCAAAATCGTCTGCATGAATTCAACCATTTAATTAAATAAATTTCGAGAAATTAATAAAAATTAAAGGAAAAATTGCACAAAAATGAAATTTGTACCATTGGAAAGTTAAAATCTTGAACTTTAAGGTGGCATATAAATATTTTTTGTGAAACAATTTGCTCCAAAGTTACTATCGAAAAACGGTTTTGATTAATTTCTAATTAACTGATTGCTTAATTAACTTTTGGACTTTGAAAATTTCATAAGTGCCTTCTCCTTGTTTTAAATAATAAGTGTACAAAATTTGGTTGAAAACAGTCCATTGGTTTAGGAGGAGATGTGGAACATAGCCACAATGACTTTTATTTATATTAATATTTTTACGGCCTGGGGAGAACAGCTAAGTAAATTAAACATTGTGATTAATTAAATCTATTTTACCTTTCCTAGAAACTCTTTATTCATTTGAAGATTTATGTTTGTTTAACTTAATAATTTATCTTGGCACTTCTAACAACTTCTTTACAGATTTTTTTATAAATTGTTTTAAAGAGCGGTTGGTATGCAGGTATTTCTCGCAAGCATACAGCCGCAACAAATAATCAAGTGACGAGATCCTCAATAGAGTCTGCCCAAAAAAAGCATGCCAAAGCACTCCATTGAAACTTCCAAACACTGAACACATGATTTTAAGTAACTATTGCAAATAAGTGCTTCTCAACAATGCTTGAATAACAATGTAAGTTTCATCTCAAGTCTATTTCTTGTGCTTGTACCTCAACCCGTCAGCTGATGCCCAAACATTTCTACACAAAAAATGTTTGTTGTGGTGAGCTCTACCACCCTTTACGGTTTGTCCAATGTGTTTTGAAACACCCTGGATACATTGGAAACATAAATGATATGGTACAAGAGTATGGTACAGTTAACATTTACCTCATTTAGATCACACAGATGCTTGGCCTATCATTATGTTCTGGAAGAGAAGAAAAAAATAGTAAATTTAAGATCATAAAAATATTTTATCACAAGACAATTTATTTTTGAGACAAACAGTAAGGTTCAGTATATATTTTTTAAAGTCACAATGCAATTATATAATACCTTATTTAATACAATGGTAAAAATATTGAAAAGCTGCTTTCATTAGTCTTGCAAGTGTTGATTTAATTTATTCCATAATAATCTATGAATTTTAATGACAAAATTTTATCAAGCACATTGCAGTACAGTTTCATAAATAAAGTATTGAACAAGGTGTTTCATTTATCTCTTTAATTTTAGCATTATAGCTGCATTACTATAGCAACAATGCTTATTCAGTGACTGCATTTTCGAAATAGTGTTCCTTAAACATCGATAGTTCAGCTACTGATAGTGCAGTCAATAGTTTTCCCAACTATCGATAGTTTCAATACTATCGTACTGTTTTTCATTTCCAGTTCAGATAGTTCCAGTAGATAGTTTTGAAACTATCAACTGAAAATTTACCTACTGATAGTATTGCCCGAGAGAAAACTATCGATAGTATTGAGAAAGTCGATACTATTGATTGTTTCGGTCGATTGTTGCAAAAACCTGATACCATCGACTTGGCTTCAATAGTATCGATAGTCTATCGATGTTTAAGGAACACTACTTTGAAAGGTACCCTTGCTTTTAACATGTTGGTTACTGATTAATAAATAAAGCTCTATTAATCTCAAATATCTCTGAAGTTCAGAATTTGTGTCAATATTTAAGATTTTGTTCAAATCCACAAAGAATTCTTATAAAATTCATGACTGAGGGAAAAACTTTTCAATATTCCAGGCAAAATAAGTGTTCTTCAACGATACTGAATTGATGTGAAACATCTAGTATTATTTTAGCTGGTAATATTAATCTTATACCCAATAAAAAAATCAATCATTAAATCAAATAAACAGTTTCGGGTCTAATGATCGCCATTAATGATAACTGTTCTTTTTGTCAATTTATGGATCAATTTAAAATTTTTAAAATTGTATTTGATCACATCATATAATTAGATTTTTTAAAAATATTATTTTTGAATTGCATTAACAATTTTTAAATTAATTAATTCCAAAATCCAAGGTAGTTTTCAAAAATAAGGTGTCAATTTTTTTAAAATGTTTCAAAATGCTACAGTGGCGAATCCAGGGGAGGGGGCTATTCGGCTGCAGCCCCCCCCCCCCCCCCCGAGCTAAGTCATAATTCTTGATTTTATTTAAAATCACAACCTTCTTATCCTTAATTTCCCCATTTAAAAAAAAATAAAAACATGACGACATAGCTTTCTGGCTTGACAGGTTCGAAAATTTTCCTACTTTTCTAGTCATTCCACTTGTACTTGTAGTGTTGACGTGGTCAAAGATATTTTTTGGCTAGTTATTTCACTGTATTTTGTATTAAATTATCGAAAGAATTGTATTGTTCTTTATGATTCTTATTGTCAGGTGAGTACAGTCTGTAAAGTGTTTTGGTTTACATAAGCCATGATGTTTGACATTCGTCACGGCGATACAAAATTTTTATGATCTCAGCCCCAGACCCAAATCCTGGATTCGCCACTGAAATGCTAAATGCGATTTTTGCATCTCACCTTCATGGGCTGACAAGCATCCAATGCCGTCACCCCCAGACTCCTCATCAGCACAAATGGCGTGAATTCTGTTTTGTAGATTCTGTTCAGAGCATCGATTGCAAACATGGTGGGAAGAACGTGCCTCTGCCTCTTTGTTTCATATTCTAACAAATATTGAAGACTACCTGCAATAAGCAGAGAATTCATACACTTATAAATTTGAAAACAAAAATTAATAGAAATACATTATTTTGAAACTAATTTTGCAACATGTATTGGCATACATCAGTGATGGCGAACCTATGACCCACAGGTCAGACGCTGACCCACAAAGGCTTTTTAAATGATCCCCGCATTGATTTCTTATATCATAAAAGATAGAACAGACATTCAAAAATACTAAAAAAAAAAGAAATTATAAATGATCTAATATCGAATTTATATACAGTAGACTCCGCTTAATGTGATCACTTCGGGACTTAAGATTTGCGATAACATTAACTGAATGATAACAATAACCGAATTGGGCAAAATCAACTATATTTTTATCTCATCAAGAGAAAAGAAACAAAAACGGAAAAAAAAACACTTATCTCAGGGCTATCTATAATTTATTTCAAAAATAACAATTAAAAAAATTAATTAATTGATGCTTGACGACAATTATTCCTTAGAACTTCATTTATATATTGTTCGTACTCGTATTGTTTTTTAAAATTTGTTGAATGATGCTGCACGCCGCGTTTCAAAATATCAAGCTTTCCTCATTTCGGCGTTCGTTGGAGGGTTTTATTCAACACATTCGTCCCCGTCGAAATCATCAACTTTTGCTGCTTGGTTTTGCTCACAAACAGCTTGGCAAATTTCCAAGTCTGTTAGTGTGGCAGCTACTGGAATGCCCTCATCAATGGACATCCACTCTTCCTTTTGCATACCTTCAGGAGATTCAATGACAATTACTGACTGTCATGTCCCTGCATGCTAAATGGACGACCTTCAAAGAGACGTCATGAAATATAAATGTGGTGGAAAGTGATCCCCACACGTTTCCTTACAAGTGGAGCGAGAAATTCTATGAACATCAATCATTAACGCTGTTTCAAAATGAGGGATCGGTCAATTCTCTACTTCAAAACCGATAACATTAAACGATGTAGTGATCACACTAAACTAATAATTTTGAATAATTTTGTGTACATTTGAATACGTTGGTTCGGAACCAGAGGTTTTTGATAATATAAAGCGAATGATAACATTAACAGCAATCACATTATGCGGAGTCTACCGCATATAAAAAATATTTCCAAGTGGATGTTGGCTAAATGATTTTCTATAGTATCACTGCACCTGTGCATGACCTGTGACAGTCGGTCATAAACTTGGCATGCATATTTGTTGATTGTAGAATGGAGATACAAACCCACCCAAAAGGGTGTAAGGTCAAGGAATGACTGGCGGTATAGAACAGGGATGTACCAGCTCACAATTATTCCAAATTATTGGTATCCATTTAAATACCCACCCACCCTCTTTGCAACTGACGCCACTTACTTAGTGACCTACGGGCTAGTATTAAAATAAATAATGAACACAACCTGACCCTCTTCTCAAATAGGTTCATCATCACTGCCATACATAATCAGAATATTACTGGGTGATTTAAAAAGAATGCCTTTATTTTACAAAGCTACTTTCCATAGAGAAAAAGTGCCATATTCAAATTGCCCTGCGATTATCTGGGTATCAATTTGACCCATTTATTATTGACCATTTTAGATATGCCCAATACAGCTACCCATCACTGTACAGACTACATCAAATCAGCTCCTCCCAAACTGCAACACATTAAGTTACACAATTAGACGCTTGTAGCAACTTTTCGAGACAGAAACTCTTTCCATAATTTTCAGTCAAAGACTTGTGAAAAGAAGCCCATGGAAACTGAGAAATGTAGATTTAAAGCTAAGCATTAGTGCACTCAAATGCAAAAACTGGGCACATTCCAAAATAATTTAGATAACCTAGAATACATAAGGAATCGATTGCCGTAATGATATTTACTCTTACCAAAACATACTCCTAAAAAAAATTATATAAAAAAAACCCTTTCAATTGAATTGTCGATTGCAGAAATTACAAGTCAATCATATCAAAAATTAACGAAGAAATGAAAAACTACGCCAACATTATAATCATATTTAAAAGTAGAATTGTAGAAAAAAATCCAGCCTTACACACTTTTTCAAGGGTTACCTGTAGGCAGGGATTCAAAAAATAGGATTTTTTTCTCTAAGAGGTCTGACAAAAAGTCTAAAAAAAGACCTCTTGTAAACTGAAAAATCCCAAGATAAATGGAAGACAATGGAAAGACTACCCAAAAATGAAACTCTGGAACATCAAAACAGTCACACTGAAAAAATTTTGTATCACAAAAAGATTTTTAAATAAAAAATAATCAACCACCAGGCAATAATTTGCTGACATTATAACAAAAAAATACTACAATTTTCCTTTTCAGGATTTTAAGAACCTCAAATACGTGCTTAATTGTGAACACTTGCAAAAATTTGCTTTTCTTAGTTAATAGCTTTGGTAATACTAGGTTAACAGTGTTAGCTAAAATATTTTCTATTACTAACTACTAAAATACTAACAGTGAGAACTGCATCTCAAATAACTAACCACATTTTGTTGGTAATTAGATTCAATCCAAAAAATACCTTTCATACAAAAGTTTCCTGAATTTTAAAAAAGTGAATTTAATATTACACTTCTCAGTTTACCAAATATATGTATTACAAATGTAAACATACTTTAATTAGATCATAACAGTTTAGATTGTCAGTTTTTTCCTTCCCGACATGATATGTTAAAGTTTGTCTTAAAAAGAAAATACATTAAAACATATAAAAGTAAACTGGAACACACAATATTTCTTCTTTGTTCTTATCTAGGATTTATAGAATGTTATAGGTCCAACCAAACAAATCTTTTGCCCACGCACTTCAAGTCAATAATAATGTTTTTTAAGTTTAGAAAATATACTCAATGAATTAAAAAATTATTTAAACCATGAAAAAGTTTCAAATTCCAACAGTCTTTCAGCTATTTAATACATGTATTTTTAACTTCTGTTTCCATCAAAGATCAGTAGACCTTAAATAGTAGCACTTTATATCATTTAAAACAATAACGAATTCATTTTTCTTCTAGTGGCATCTTTTGACAAATAAATTTGAAGAAAATATCCCTGAATGAGTTTGTGAAGTGTTAGAAGAGTTGATGAATGTGCTATACATATACAAAAGCTCTTAAGCTTTTTCCTCATAAAAACGTTGCAATCAAATTTTACAATTTTACATGGTAAGTATTATATAGCCAGTGACAACCCAAGCTGATAGGACAGACTAGCTACAAGATGCAACATTACACCTAGACAAATAGTTCTGAATATCTATATATATATCCTGAATATGACATATTTAATACATATAATACATATTTAATAAATATAAATATATACATAAATATAATATATCCTGAATATCTGACATATTTAAAAGTGTTTGATATATTAGAAGTTTAGTTTAATTGAGTTATATTAACATCCCATTTTGAAGCAACGTTAGGGCTATTTTGTAACAAACCACAAAATTTTGCGCAATGGTCGATGACAAAGAGGACACCCGAGCAAGCATCTCCTCTCCAAACTTCCACACCACACTAGCAGAAGGAGGTTTGACCCACGACATCAGATTTAACGAGCACCTGCCCAAATATGCAGTTGATCTTCGGTGGTATCGGGTTTCGAACCTGGTACCTTCTGGCCCCAAAAATTGAGACTTTGTTAGTTTATTTGCAGCTTTTCATGATCTAAAAATCGTATAAATATTTATTTGTGAATCTTTGTTTACACCTGAAACGATTGGCTTATATTGAACTTGTTTGTTTATGTTAGTGATGGCATAGTACGGGCATGTACATTTCCTATGACGTCATAACCAGCTACGACATCACAGCCAATCAGGTTTTGACACATGTTCTATCTGACTATATAAGATGTTATGTTAGATTGTTTAAGTTAGTTGCAATGTAGTTGTAATGTTGCTTTGCTATTTAGCATGATGGATTCAAGATGTAAACATGTGGAAAGGAATATTTCGTTCTTATCATTTTTAAGTTTATTTCTAGCAAGAAATAGTTTGTTTTTATATATAAAAATGGATTAGTTATTTTCTGACGGCAACTGTCGATCCACCATTTAAGCCCAATTCCAACACTTTACTACCAGACCACCATAAACTTTGATACATTAGGAAAAAAAATTTAGTTTTAAACAACTGCAAACGATGAAAATGAAACTATATCTAAACAGAAAGTTGCTTAATTTTATGGAGCTCCTCTTATAGTCCTATAAAAAGTAGAAAAACATGCTATATCATTCACTAGTGATTTGATTGCTCCTAGCTTTCTATGTGCTGTCAACTTGAACTGTCACTGATGAGAGATAAATACACAATTTTATCTATTAAAAGTTAAAAAGCTTTCTATAAACATTACTGTTTAACCCATCAATGCTGAGTGTCCCTTTTAAGAGACACTTCTAAAATGCATCATAAATCGCATGTATTTTTTCAGCATAAATTATACAAAAAAGTATTTTTAAGTATTTGTCTCTTCTATATTGAACCGATGGTAGCACACATATCAAGTGTTCAGTTGATAATGCGGCCTTCTTATTTCCAAGTCAGATTCGAAAGTAGTTGTTTGCAATGTCAAGAAGACAAGGTTGTTTGTTCAATTATTTATCAATAAATTTACTTGCATTTAACAAATATAAGAGTAAATATGGTTGTCAGAATATGCTTTCTCTTTGAAATTTCACATAATTTTAGATATTGCTAGTTTTAACCTAGAACTATGTTCCTCCCAATGGGGCCTCAGGAAGGAATTTGATTCACACACCAAAACACCATAAAAAACGTTGTATGGAAGATCTTCTATATCTTGGTATCTACATATGTTAAAAACATAACTAATGTCTCATTTTAGAGATAAAGGGTAACAACAGAAGTTACAAAAAACAAATTGAAAATCGGAATTGTAGTTCAGTGACTACTGAGTCGCAAAGTTGGGCAAAAATATACATGAATTGGTGACGTTTTTCATTGTAACCTTAGTTTCAATTTATTTCACCAATTTTCCATACATTAGTATTTCAGAGAAATGAAAGAGAATTGAGAGTAACTTCGAGAAACAAAAGACAATCACGAGCAACTTCGAGAAACAAGAGTATCACGAGTAACAAAGAGAATCTGAAAAGCTTTGAGAAACAAAAGAGAATCGCGGGTAACAAAGAGAAACTTTGAGAAACAAAAGTCATGAGAGTAAGTAGTCCTACACCTTTAACATCAGCGGCTACAGAAAAAAACAGCCTAACATCATTTTTCCCTTACATTAATAGGACTTTGCCTAAATAGGGACACAATATAAATTTTACAGGTGGGATTTTGCTTAGCAATTTTCCAGTTGATTTCAGGACATGTAATATTGGTATACAAAATATTATTGAAAAACCATGACTTGAGCATTACTGGGTTAATAATAAAGCATTCTAAGAACAAATTTTTTACCAATACAGTCTCCATTGTACACTGATTTCTCAAGGCATTCAGTTAAACATTTGACATCACCGAAACCCAAATTTACACCTTGCCCTGCTAGGGGATGAACACGGTGAGCTGAATCGCTAGAGGAAAAAATAATAATAATCGGAATGAAAATTTCACAAAATATGCATGCAAAAGTTGGCTTCATGAATATTATTAAACATAGTAGAAAATCACCCGTCATGGTATGACGGGTGCAAATTGCCTCTTCATTCGAGAGATTTCCTGTCAAATTTAACGTGTTTAAATGGATATATGTGCGAGAGAAATGTTTAACGTTGATTGAAAACAAATAAAATAAACATATGTATTATGACAGGAAATGTTTTTTAATTACATATTATTTACATATTTCTTACTCAAAAAAACCTCTTGGTAAACAACATTCAATGTGAAGTATTTTTCGTCGTTTAACAATTTTTCTTGTACTTCAAATGTCTTTCTGTAAATTTTAACGTTGTCAAAAAATATTATCAAATTATATCATCATGATTACACTAAATAATGAGATGCATCGTGGCGTCCAAACTGTATTACATGCATGATATACCACTGACATAATTTACTACTTTCTATTAAAAATCAGAACTTAATTTGAAATATATAATTAATATAATTTAAAATTTCTCAGGAGCTATTGATCATAGTGAGATAAATTTTATATCAATGGATAGCACATTTTATGTCACTATTTTAGAGCTATTAAATTTGAAATTAGAACGACAATTACTCTTTTAAATTTAAAATAATTGAAATTTAGGTTCTCTAACAATGAAATAATGCTGTTTAACGTCTAGCAGTGCTATGGCATGAGTTTTATTGTTGGTGACGTACGAGCGTTACCGAGAGATCTGGGCTACTATATCAGTAATGTAACAAAGGACTAATTATCTCAGTATGTTAGGTTAGTAGTGAATATTTCACTCTTTTTTGTCATAATTAATATCCTTCAATTTTATTTATATTGAACTGATTTAAATTCCCCATATCTGCCAAGAGTCTTCACTCTGCATGTTTTAGCCTTAAAAGTTGGGCAACAGAACCCAATACTTTTTAATCAACCCTCATAGTTTATTCTTTGAGAAAAACTTATTAACCTCACCTAACACTACCATCACATTTGATATTAAAAAATTACCAGCTTGTTAAAACTTTGTTTTCTAACACAGAGAATAAATTGAAATGTAAAACAATTAACAACATAATAAATTAAAGCTTAATCGGCAACATAGTGTAAATGAATAAATTAGATAATTTTGACAAATTCTTAAAAATTATATAAAATTGAAATATATATCTTTTTACTGTCCTGAGTAATTAAAAAAGTAACAAACTATATTGTGATTGACAAAATAATGTAAATCAATGAATTAAATTATTTAATCAAATGGATTACAATGATGTACACTTTAAATAAATATCATTTTACAGTCCTGCTTATAACTCAGATCAAAGAAACATGAAGAAATCAGATTAAAACAGGAAACTCGCCAATTTTGAAAGTAAAATAAACGTATAAAATCCTCTATAGAAAGTTAGTAATATAGAAAATAACAAATAATTTCTGTGTTTGTGCTAAACATATAAAAGAGTAATAGACCAATTAAAACCATCAACAGAATACTTTGCAATTTTATTTTTAAAATGTTCTCTTCTTAAATTTACTAAGTACTCCCACATATACTTAATGCAGAATGTGAACTTTAACATAAATCTGATTTTGCTACAAAAATCTCTACCAACATTCCTTGGTTTGCACAGAGGCAACATGCAAGGGAAACATGTTATTTTGATGAAGACACCTTGCAATAACTTATATAAATAAAATTCCTTATCCAACTATGACAATATAAGTTTAACATTGCTACAAAAATGTGTAACAACATTCCTAGTTCTGCACAGAGGCAATATGGAAGAGAAACATGTTATTTTGAACAGGAAACTTTAAATAACTTACATAAATAAAATTCTTTACCCAACCAGAACAATAGAAGTTTGACATTGCTACAAAAATGCGTAACAGCATTCCTTGCTTCGACTACAGCAACATGAATAAGAAACATGTTACTTTGATGAGGAAACTTTGAATAACTTACATAAATAAAATTTCTTACCCAACCAGCGCGACTCTCGGAGCCACGTACTCGGTGGCATGTCCCAAGCCGAGGGGAAAAGCTGCTCTGCTCTTTGGCTCGACGGATAATATACTGGGAGGTAGCTGCCTCACAGGCTCGTAACCTACAATATCAAGAATTCACTTTATCAGTTGTAAAAGTTAATAGTAGTAAAAAAGTTAAAGGAGTTTAATTAGTAAATAGTTAATTCGATTGTAGTGAAAAGTAAAAGAGTTAATTTTTTCCCCATGATGTTAGTTGTATAATGCAATGCAAATAAGTCAAATTGGTGGCCAGTAACAAGTAATTTTGCATCCTAGGCATTGTATCAGAAGTTTAGATTTAAAAATTCCCAGTTTAGTTATTTAAACTTATATATTAAATCTATGTATCACAATTTATATATTATCAACTACATACATCAGAAATAGACAGCAATATTCAATGCTGCATGATAACTAGTTCTTTCAAACTAAGTACTATACACACTGTGGTATATCAAAGTCAGCAAAGAAAATCTAGACTACATCTTATAAATGCTGCAATATTAACTGTTCTTAACATATCTTTATTGAGAAAGAGACACTTAAATCTGATCATTTAATTCCCAGCTAATGCTAGATTCCTTTTTTCTACTGTGCATTATTTGGTTAGGAGTTTTTGTAATGAGATTATCGGTGAGTTTAAAATATTTTACAAAATTTATAATCAGATTTGCAAACACTCAAATTTACATGAAATTACTTCCATGTTTTCAAGTGCTTATCAGAATGAGCAATAATTTTCATTTATAGAAAGAATAATTCACCAGTAAAACCACTGGCATTCACCATGGATCAATCATGAAAGTAATGACTGCCAACAAGATTTCCATTTAGGCAGGAAAACTAGTAGCAGAAGAGACCCAAGAGTCAGGAACAAAACATTAACAGCCCTATTTTAAGTATCCTTTTTTTTGTACTCTTTTCAGAATGAATTGACCTTTCCAAAAAAGATTTTTCTTTGGTGACAGAAAAACATTTTTTTGTCCCTGTTATAACCTTTCAGTTGATATAATGTTTTTTGAAACAGAAAAAAAAACCCTTCATATAGCCATCAGAAATACAGAACAGATACCAAATTTACTAAATATTCATGACTGATTTTCTGCAAATAATACAGTACAAGCTCGAAAATCCGGACTGCTCGGGGGGGGGGGAGGTCCGGATTTTGGAAATTTCCGGAATTTAGATATCTTACTTAAACCAATAGAGATGTAAAAGTTCTTATGTCACTGTGTAGGTAAATTACGTCACAATTAAGCGTGCACGTTCAGACATCTTCAGAACAGACCTGGGAGTCACAAGACAATGACAAATGATTGCCTTGGTAATGCCTCCAACGTTTGCGCCTAAGCGACCAATCGAGAAAGTTGCTGATCTACACATTGACATCATCTCCACATAAAAACACGTTTTAAACAATAAAAACATAAAGAGACATTAAAAAATGATACAAAGACAAAAAAACAGTAGTTTAAAATGAATAGAATATGGAGTTTCCGCATCTTGCCTCAAGCATTCTAGTTTAAAATTTATTTAGCTAATTTTTTTCTCGTCATGAGTTGAAAAGAATCGTTCGGATTTTCGAGGACGGACTGTAGAAGCATTTAAAAAAAAAAAAAAAACATTCATTGCATTTTATTCATTCTTCGTTTATTGCTTCACAGGAATGTTATCAATACAAAATTGTACCCACAACAAATAATTATATATCAGTTAGATTTGCACTAGAATTTTTGGTATGAAAGTTAACAGAATTCTTCTAGTTTAGAGCAGTCTACTATAATTAACTTGGCAAAATATAGTTAAATGTTAGCTCATAAAAAGGCATCTTTTAATTTTGCTGAACCCATTATTCAGATTCAAAATACCCATAAAAAGGTGTTACACATTATTTCTTAACAAATTATTTATTAAAATGCAATAAACAATTAGTGGTAAATATTCTTGGCTATGTATGTTATTATTTGATACATTATTGATTATGTTATAGTTGCACTGAACTATATTTTACTGTTTGTTTTATGGGATTCTAAAGAAATATTTAGAATCCCATAAAGCAGAGCATTAGTCAGAGTTAAATAAATTTTCTGAAAAAACTTAAGATACCAGGAGTTAGTGTTGAAATAAGGTTCTTCAAATTCAATATCGCAGATTCTACCACAGAATTTTTCTTTTCTTCATCCCACTATAAAAAAAAATATCAGATTATTAGAATTTCTTTAGAAATGCAAGAATTTTTTTAAAAAACTAACTTTTCAATTCAGGGAGTTCAGCCTACACAGTGAATTAAAAATTGGACAAATAATATTTAATATAACATTCTAGAAGATATTTAACAATGTAAACCTATGAAAGTTATGTCCATTTCAAAAAGTGCTAGATATCTAAGCACTTTACAACATTTATACAGCAACACCGAAGAATATGAAAATAAGAATATTTTAAGAATAAACAAAAGAATCATGAACTTCCATCTCAGATTATATGCACTACTCTTCATTTAATAACATAAATTTATAAAAATGTTTCTTCCTTAATTTCCTCAACACAAGCTTCTTATGGTTTGAAATATATATTTTTAAGCATAAAATATTGAAGAGTTGTATTACATGTTCCAAAATATTTCTTGTAACTTCCTAACAGTCTAATGGTGGTAATCTAATGGTCATGGACAGCAGTTTAATACTGCATAACAAAAATTGCAAAACTATCATTAATTGACTAACATAAGTTTGATCAATTAATTATTTCCCATAGGTTATGTTTGAATATTTTTCCTTTGAACAAAAGCAGGCCTCGCTCCCCAAAAAAACTGCCAAATCTCAACAATAACTCACTCGAACTGGCGGCCTTTACAGAATTTTTCTTCACTTTCACAAGTACCATATATCCATGAAGAAAAAACCCAACTGATCCACAATTGATATGATGGATGGCAATCGTATACAAGAAATTGAATCATTCATTTTAGGTGCATTAATATTTTTTTACTGCTAATTTTTTTTTATGCAACAGGCACAAAAAGCATAACAAGATGGCCTTTACAATTTAGCAATTACCTAATGACGAAGAGGTACAGGGCCAGGTTTAAATAGGCAACTGACTATGGGCCCCAAGGCTTCCAGATATATATATATATATATTTGCAGTACTTTCAAAATAACTTAATTTTGTATTTTCATTTCATTTACAAAGTCCATGCACTCAAACTTATTCAATTAAAATCAAGTATCGTTTAAGTTTGGGAAGTTTATTCTAACAACATTCCTAATTAGTTACCTTTTGTAAGTTTCATATTATGTTATTTTATAAATTAAAAAATATGTTGCTTTTTAATTTAAAAAATGTCCGAGCCTATAATCAAGTAGTATTTAGAATTGAGTTGGGAAAAAAAATTGTGTCTCAATTTTTTTTTTTTTTTTTTTTACTGTTTGGTATAAAATTACTTTTCAATTTTAATTTTACATTTTTTTATACGCAATATATTGAAATCAGCTCTCTAAATATTTTACTATTTCAACTCATCAAAATTTGCTATTTAAAACTGCTTATATAGAGATTAAATTAAAATCAATACAAAAATATCTGGCTTTGGATGTGAGAAGGGAAAAAGGAGCCCCCGAGATTTGCATTGCCTAAGAGCCCCTAGAGGGCTTAATCCGATCCTGAAGAGGTATACATCAAAGCAATGGAATTATCCATAAAAAAATATTTTGTTTCAATAATTATCCAATAAAGTTATGCCCAAGTTCTAATTCAACACCAAAATGGTGTAGCAGACTGCAGTAATGCCAGGAAAACAAAGGATTGCAAACACAAACATGGGCTTTTGCAGCACATATCCCCTTTCTCGCAGCTTTACAATTTATATGCTATTGGGGTCCAGCTAACAGAATACTACCCAAAATTGAATGTGGGTGACAATGGAGGTGTGTATGCTGTTATTTATATTTAAATAGAGAACAATAAAAATTTCTATGTGCGATGCTCTAGGTACTATGGGGGGAAGGGATGTTCAGCTGGGATAAAAAGTGCAAATCCAGGACTGACTCAGCTGACCAGTGTGTTTTATATCACATGAATGATAGCACAAGCTTACAGAATAGTTGAAATTAATATCCAAAGGAATCAAAATACCAAATTTTGGTTATTCACTACAAGAGGAATAGTATGGCATTTCCTGCACATATTCTATGTACAGTAAAAGTTGGGAATGAGAATTCTTTAAAAGCCATCCCCCCCCCCCCCAATTATGTCTAGTTGATATCTAAATACTTCTTGTAATATGGAATAATCATTTCTTGGTAACCAGCAGGAGAGTTCTTCCCTCGACTTTCTTGTATACTAATACAATGTGGTGCTGTTTGTGCTTCATAGAGTTGTGAAGAAAACTGAGTATACATTTCAGTCATCTTCCTCATGACCAATCGAGTCCTAAATTGTCAAATAAATCAACAAGGTTGGTGTAAAAGACTACATTCCGAATTCCATTTATCTAAGCCATTGTATTTTTGAGTTATCACATTCACATACAAGTGCAGATTTCCCACTCGTACCGAGGGGAAAAAAATTCAAGGAACTTTTTTAAAAAAATTCATGGATCATAAAATTACATATTTTAGACATAAAAATGCAAATGATAAATAAAAATCAAATTATTCATTTGCATTTTTATTTTTCAAACGCAAATTTTGATATGGATCTATAATTCTAATTATAAAACTCTGAACCAAATTTTATCCATCCAGCTATTTAAGTTTTGTGTTCTTATACACAGACTTCCCTGGCACTATGAAATTAAATAACATTCATTTTGAAAACAGATTTCATTGCAGAGAAAATCAGTTATTGGCATTTAAAACCAAATCCTGTTCAAATATATCAGTTGCTTTCAAAATACATTAGGATAATTGCAGGACTATTTTACTCGACAGAGAAATACCCTCTGAGGCTTTTACTGTATTGTCAAATTAAGCTGATACAAAGAGAGAAAAGATTCATGATTGACAGCATTCCCATACAAATATCCTTTTTCTGGTGGTAGAATACTCAAGGCAAAACCAAGTCACAAACTGGTTTTTTTCTTCCATCACAAAAAATATTAGATGGACATCTTGCTTATTTTTCAAGGACCTAATGAAAAATCAAGTACTTTTAAAGGATTTTCAAGGAGTGTAGGAACTCTGAAGCAGATACACAGACCAGCATATGGTCAGCCTGTTCACAAATTTGTTTCAAAATCTAATACTGATTTAGAATTTTAACCCTCTGAGCGACACAAACATTTTTTCCCCATTTTTCATGTTCAGTTCAAAAGCAGATAGCTCGTATTTATATGTATATTTTCTTAAACAACCATGGATAAAGCATTCTTAAGATTTCAAAGAAATAATTAAATGCAAAAAAATCGATTTATTTTGTTTAAAAGCTAAGTTTTCTAACCTGATAGCTAAAAGTTCAAAATAATTGGGTGCTCAGAGGGTTAATAACAAAATGGTACTCTTAAATTTCATTTATCCAGCTCTTTGCATTTTTGGCTTATTGTCTTCACCTAAATACTGACATACTTTCTGTAGGGTCTGCCCAAAATTTGATATAAATCCACAATTTTGGTATAAAGACCACATACCAAATTTCATCCATGTAGTTTATTTCATTTTTGAGTTATTGTGTTCCCAGACAAACTTTTTTTTTTTACTCAGGGAGGTGTGAAACCTGGAAATTTATTAAAATCTCAAGATTAAATTTTTTGAAGAATACAATACTTTATTTCTGTATACAAGGAAGCAAAAAATGGGACCATCCAAGACATTGTCCAAAATCAGGCCATTTCTGGGGCATTTTATCAATCTAGGATGTCTGTCTGGTCACTTGCATAGTTAATTAAGTTGGTCTATACTGTCACAGAAAAACTGCTTTACATATTTTTCTATTTACATTCAGTTTGATTTTGTTATGAAAGCATATTTTTTTAAAGGATGCATAATTTTGGCCAACTAAAATGTCAATATTCAAGCAATGCAACACTATCAACAACTACAAAGCATAACAAGTAACATATGTCAAAAAATCACTCACCAAACTTGAATTTAAGGAATCAACAAACTGATCCTCGGGCATCTTAAGGAGCTTCTCGCACATGGGTAAAGACACCGTCCACACGAGCGAGCACAAGTCATCACTCAGCTGTTAATATTTGAATGGCATGAGTAATTTATATAAAAAAAGGAATCTAGAACAGAACTGAAGTTCTTGTGAAATATTTTAACATACAAGACAATTCTGGAAAACAAGTGCTGTTTAGATATTAAAATATAAATACAACTTTTAACATAATAATTTTACCATTTCATCATAATTCTAACAACTATTAGTTATTACCTAGAATAAACTATTTTTCTACCCTATTTCCACCATGACTGTGGCACTTTTCAGGTCCCATAATGGCACTACATTCATTTTGGGTGAAAAATAAACATAACTAATAGCCATGAATCCTCACTCAATGGGGGTGAGGAACAAAGATGCACACAAAATTTCAAAACAATATACTATAGCCACCTTGGATGGAAAGTAAACATAGGTATTAAAAACAAAACTTCTTACGAGGTGAAAAAGGTGCACACAAAAGCATGCAAAAACAAAAATATGAACTTCAATAAAAATGCTTAATATGACAATCATTGGGATAGTCTATTGCATATGGAATCATCAATTTAAAAAGTCTCCTGTTTAGTAATTGTCTTTTCATTAAAGAGTAAATTTTTGAGCCATTCTCTTTTACGGTTATCTGAAGGTTTATGAAGATAAAAATTTTGCATGTAGACACAGTCAAAAACATAATGATATACCTTTTTTTTTGCAGATATAGAGTAAAAACTCTATTCTTTTAGGAGAGAATGGTAAAAACTAATTATCAGTTATGAAAAGTATGCACTTAATATAAAAAATCATATAGAAAAGTAGAAAAACAATTTAAGGTATAAACATATAAGGTATTCTTCAAAGGTAATAAAAAAATTAACAACAAAAAGGTGCTTTCTTTCCAGACGTATCTAGAATAATAAGTTTGAAGATACTAAAAAATTCATAACTTTCATTACCAACAAAATACTTACTATAGATAACTTAATTTCAATTCAATCAAAAATAAAATTTAACAAATAAATGTTTTTTAAAAAATAAAAAAAACTAAGAACATTTCAATACAATATTCTGATTAATTTTCAATTGATCATCTCAACATTAAGCTTGTAAATATAAAAAAACCTGTGCAATCTTTTGTGAAAGAATATCACAATAACTAAAGATTTAAGTGAACAGTAAATTCAAAATGTATTTTTGCTTACTGATATAAAATAGTAATGTATGCTTTTAAATTTGCAAGAGGTTTCATTCTTCTAAATAAAATTAAAATACAAGGTCAGAAAAGGTACATTACAGGGATGTAATGAATAGTGATTTGGCCAAATTTCAGAACGAATACCAAATATTTGGCAGCTGATTACCTTATTTTTTCAAAACATTTTACTTTTGATCTTAAATGAAATACTGCTGAAATTTTAAATGAAAAAATAAATGATTTTTTTATAATTTTCACGTTTAAAAATATACCAACACTTGATGCATTTTTCATAATATTCTAAATATTTTAATACTAAAATGTGAGAAACCCTCTTCATTTTAGACTTACTAAATAAAAATAAAAAGGTAATCATTGCAGAACATGGAAATTTTGTGTGTTCCAATGACAAATACAAAAAAAAAAAATTCAGTGGATAAATTAAACTTATCAGAAGTAAATTCCTATTTTTATAAAAAATTTCTAATAGCTAGGATGGAATGTCTATTTAGCCGATGTGTGTGTGTGGGGGGGGGGATGCAGAAAATTTCCAAGAACTGCAAATTTAGCAAGAAAATCTCTGTCAGCTCCTGGAAACACAGTATGTATGGAGAGCTTATTTTTTGAAACTCGTAATATATATGTATGCAACCAGACAGAACAGACTTCTTCCTGAAAATGCTGAACAATTATTGTTCTTGCATTATAATTTCAGGCTTTACCAATGATAAATGATACACAACATTATTAAACACTCTTATGTACAATGCAACTATTAGAAGATTGTTTGTTAATAATGCAAATGTTAGGAGATTTTTTAATAAATGTACTGAATAGTAATTCGGCAATATTCTTTATTAAATACATTTTTAAAAAAAATTATTACCCTGAATATATTCGCCCAACCAAATATACGGTGAAAGAGTCAAATATTTGTCACATCCCGAGTACATAAAAAAATGAATTCACACTTACTGGTAGCAAAGCAATAGGTCCTGTAGGTAAAAATCGCTGCCACGCAACTACATTTTCAGTAGGCTGCAAAATATTAAAATTTACTATGAGTAAAATTAATTAGTTACCAAGTGAAGTTACTCCTTAAAATCAGTAGTTTAACTGAGAGATAAGATTAAAATAATAAAAAAATCTACAGAAGTTACAATATCATGAAAATACTTAAATTACAAAATAAAAAAGGTGAAGCTATAAAAATATTCTAACAATTAATAACAAGGACAAACAGCATTACAAGATTTCAATTACATCACTTCATTAAAATATTGACAAATTTGCTTTTCATTTGATTTTGCACTATATTTTATTTGAGGATGTAAACTCTCCATTTTTTAGTGTTCCGTGAATAAGTTTCTTCTCCAAGAAAAGAATCATATGCAATTACAATATATGTATGAAACCAAAATGGTAGATAACTAACAAAATTTTTACTTGAAACACTTCCATCATTACTCTTCTTTACAATTAAGCTGAAAAAATCATCTTAATGATGATTTTGAAATAGTTATGATGTTGAGTCATGTCCAATAATGCGCTCTCAATACAGAGGTCAAACACAAAAAGAGACATTTTGGGCTAAGTGTTTATGCTTCAAAATGGAGCTTTTCCCTCATTTGGAAACTGAAGAAAATCCCTGATTCTGTAATTCTATGGAGGCTCAAGATTCTATTTGCATGGCCAGATCAATGCATGATAGTCAAAGTACAGTTTTGAAAGGCATCAGAAAACCAAAAGCTTACACAACCGAGAAATATTTTTATCTTGGCGAGATAAAGAATTTTTAAAATAAGGGAAAATCTAATTTATGACATAAATGTAATGATTTAGAATTTTTAATCATCTTTAAAAAAAATCTTTTTTAATGTCCCTTAAATTTTAATTATAAACAAATTATTTCTACTTCAATCTTAAATAAAGGTATTTCTACTTTGACTTAAAAGACTCATGAAAACCTGAACCTTTCATGACCACAGATTAGGGATTTTTCCTGTTTTCAAAGGTACTATTTAAGCTCGCCATGATGTTCTAACATTCTCTTTTACAATGTGACTCTTTCTTTTAAGAGGTGCTGCTTTGTGCTTAAACTCTTCACCCCTGGCCATGGGTTTGTATTTCATTACAGTAACGTTACCTATTTGATATAACCTGCATCATCATCCTTATTTCAAATGAATAAATAGAAATTGGATTACTACTGCCTTCTTGGTTTAGTTATATAACGTCCCGTTTTGAAGCAACACGAGGGCTATTTTGGGACGGACCTTGTAATTTTGAACAGCTGTTAGATGACGAGGATGACACCTGAGCTGGCACCCCCTCTCCAAACTTCCACGCCACACCAACGGGAGGACGCTTGGCTGATACGTATGATTTAACATGCAACAGGCCCCATACACGGCGGATCTTCAGTGGAATCGGGTTTCGAACTTGGAACCCTCTGGCCCCAAAGCCGAGACCTTACCGCTAGGCCACCGCGGCCTCCACTAATGCCTTCTTATTCAAGACGCTTGCTTACACCTCACCTGAGGAATATCTTTTCATATACATAAATACATTGAGATAGAAAAAACTTAGAGAAATTTCTAATTAAATATTACAGCGACAAGTTAGGAAAAATATATGATAAATGCTTCATAAGAAGAATGAAATAACTGTAGTGAAAAAATAAGGAAGTGATAAAATATATTTAAAGTTTGCCAAACAAAATCAATAGTTAGATTCTAAACAAAACAAAAGCAGAATTAATTTTTTCTTACCTCAGATAATTTTAATGTCGCTACAATTCCCTTTTGGTCATAATTCCAACTAAGATATTTAACCTTCATTTTATTACGAACCAACGAATTGACACCATCGGCTCCAACCTACAATATTTATATAAAATGCATCACAAAAAACCAAATTATGAATAACAAATTAAATTTTTAAAAATTTTTATATTGGATGAAGATTAGATGATTTTCTACATTAAAGTAGTATCTCGTGTATTCAGAAAGTTTGAATACAATTTTTTAAAAATAAACCATTTGATTGATCGTCTAACAGCATGAACATTTCAAAATTGTGACATGCATGAAAATAATTCGAAACAAGCAAAATATTTTAATTAAAAATATAAGCAAAACTTTAAATAGGTGGAACTTAAAGAATTAACTTAGAGGGAGACTTATCTTATTAATCATCTTTTTTTTTTTCTGAAACAAAGATATAAATACCAGTAATTTTGTTTTAAGAGGAACGCCATTTTGTAATTCAACAGTCACTAAATCTGTTTCATTGGAAGGAAGAGAAACTTCTGTTGCTTTCATTCCCCTTAAGACATGAACTTTGTCAGCCAGTCCATTGATTGTGCTCCACAGAGAGTTCAAAATGACGTCATTTTCGACAATGTACGCAATGTCATTGTGCATGCCATCATGTTGAAAAGAAATTCTGGCATCTGAACAGGATTCCCATACCTAAAAATGATTAACCAGAGCATAAAAATTTTAATTATGAAAAATTAAACAAAATATTAATCTAATCTAAGTGTATAAGAAATATTTTTGGAATAAAAAAACACTGCATTGGAAGATTTTGTTTCATTACGGTAAACAAGACAGTCATTGACACTTTGAACCATTATTAATATTTTAATCTTCAGATTAAAAGAATAAACTTGTATGTCAAGAAAAGGTGGTAAAAATTCCTTCCAAGGAAATAGTGTTAAAATGTTTCTAAAATATAAGCATCCAAAAATATTATAATCCATATCAAAAAGGTTTCAAACAGGCTATCTTAGAGGCAGTTTTTAAAAAAGTTTTTAATAAGAGTTACCTTCAAATTTTAGCATTCTTTTTTTGTACAATAAAATATTTATATGTAAGTTATCTCTACTAATAATAAAGGAGAATGTGTGTGTGTGTGTGTGTCTGTGTGCTAGCGCTCTACAAGGCAGACCGCTGAACTTACAACTACGAAATTTGGCACAAACATTCTTTGGAGTGTGGGAATGTACACCTTGGAGCCGCTTTTTCGAAGTTTTAATTAATTAAAAAATAAGTGAAATTTTGGCGTTTTTCCTTAATAACTTTCGAAAATATTACAGCACAAAAATCATTTTTACATCATCTGAAAGAGGAAAAAATTATCTTTTCAATTATATTAATTATGTTGCCGCAAAATATTTTCTTTAATTTTAATAACCTTTTTTGGCACAATTACAACAAAACTTTCATATATAAATGTTTAATGATGCGTTTTAATCAGCATAATTTCATACAGCTAATATGCTGCTGGACGTAAAATGTGCCGAGACATTTTAAAGTTAAAATGCAATGTGTATTTTGCAAGAGGAATAAGAGAGTGAAGCTAATGCCAACAACAGGCAATTGTATGCTACATGACAAAGACAGTTACTCGGCTCCATTAGGGACGTTCATGCAGACAACCAACAGAATAGATGCAAGGCTACTGAAAGAAAATGTGTTAAATATTTATCAAAATTTGAAATTTAAAATTACTTTGTTAAGGGAACCATAAATATCAATTTAAACACAGGAGATTCAGTTGAAATTATATATATTCCCGGCGAATAAGCTGGCCGCCGAAGACGGCTAGTTGATTATAAAAATAAGTTCTTAATTAACATTTTACTGTATTTTTGATTGCAACAACAAATTCAATTCCTAATATGAGGATAACAAATATCAGTCATTTAAACAATTCTTCATGTGTCGAAACAACAATTCAAATATATAAGATCAGTATTTGAAAAACAAACTGCATGTAGCTTCAAAATGGGACATTAATAATTAAACAAAACTGAGGAACTTGTTTGTTCAGTGATGAGGATTTTAACAAATAAGTTGTTTTTGTGGTTTTAATAATTAATTTTTTAAAAAAAGTTTTGGATCTGGAAATTTTGCATGTTCATAAATATTGTTTCTCTAAATAAATTAAAGCAAAAATTATAGAAACATATAATCATTTCTTTAAAAGAATCGTCTTCAAAGAAATTTTTTTTATGCAATTCCTTTTCAACTCCAAAAATAACAAATAGAAATGAAAAGAAAATAAATAACAGTAAGTAATCAACTACCCAGCCAAGTGGTGTCCATAGCAGATTTTTGCACCATTTACTCAATTTCTTGCAAAATTCCTTACGAGTATAAACTTGTATCTGAAAACATTTATTCATCTACAATTTCATTCCTTTAAATACAGTAAATTCTCGATTATCCGGCATTCAAGTATCCGGAAAGCTCAGCTAACCGGAAAAATGAGTTTTTCTAAAAATATTACATCAGAGTGCCAGAATTTAGCGCGCCTGAACTGTTCCATTCACGCGGGCAATTTTTTTCTGGAATGCAACATCCGCTCCGCACGGAGGGGCGTAGAAGGAAAAAAAGCAATATACAGTACAGTGACATACACAGACTTATTTTAGGGGGAAGGGGTTCAAAAGCAAAAGTGAGAACCAAAGAAAAAAAAGTTCCTCACCTTCCACTGAAAAAACGAAATAGACAACAAAAAAAAAAAAAAAATGGTTAAGGGATAGAATCGGTAAAAAAAAAAAAAAGGCTACAATCTCCCCCATTTTTCCCATCACACTCAACTATCCAGACTTTTCAGGTATCCGGAAATCGGCGTTTCCCGAGCATACCTGTTAGTTAAGCTTTTACTGTAAAACAGTAAATATCAATAAAATTTTAATAGGTGATACCAATGAAATTGTAGATGAAATAGTACTAGATTTTTTAAAAATTTTAACCAGATAAATTAATTAAAATAGTGTATAGTCATTGGAAACGCACAATTGTAGAGAATTTCAGAATTCTAGCCCACCAAGGAACCGAGTGCAAAATTGATCGCAAAATTTCATCTTTATGAACATGAAATAAGTCAAGTTAAGCAAAAGTGTGTAAAAATATTTTCCACCGATTTCAAATTTTATCTGCTGTATGTTTTGAAAATGCATGAGTGCGTAAGTGCCTGTTTTGATGAATACACTTTTTAAATAATTTAAATCAAAATTAAGAAAATAAGGTTATAGGTTTCTGAATATGTAAAAAAATTCTTGAGAAAAAGTAAACTAAGTATTCATAAAACAGAAACAAAAAATTAAAAGACTACTGTTATAGAATTGTCTAAATGCCTTCATCAAATTCAAGTATTAGTGTTTTGTAATTAAAATAAAAATAAAAAGAGCGTCATAGATTAAAATTTTGAAAAATAATACACACCACCATTTTCCTAACTTCTTTCATTCGAATACTACATATTTTATCCCATGCATGGAAGCCTTCAAGAAAGAAATATTTTATAATTAAGATACATATACAAAACAAACATATAAATAAGTACAGTTGCTGCACATTAGAGTTTAAAAGCAAATATCTTAATTCTATTATTATCATTACTTAATAATAATAAGTAATTTAAATGGCTTACTTTATGATATACACATAAAAATCTCTGAAACTGCACACATTATGAGTCGTATTACATTCGTATTTTTTCATTAAAGCATATCTAATTAGTATCAAATTCAAATAATATACAAAATATAATTATTCAGACACATTCTACAACTTCTGCAAATTTTTACTAGAAAAAGAAATTGTAATTAACAAAAGAGGATGATTAGTTTAACTCATCATTTGAATTGAAACAATATTTAATGTGTACATTCTTGATCATATTAGCAGTTGTAACAGAAGAAACAATTCCAGAGTTTTGATGAACATTGTTGGTCACATATGGCTCCTTAATGTCCGAAATAATGAATACGTTTCATGAAAGACATACACTTAGCCTTGACTTTCAGCAATCTGTGATGAAAAATTTTTCATGGGGTGCTACTACTGACAATTACAGCAAATTACAAAGTGAAGATGATGAAGACAATAATGAACTAAAAAACAGTGAAATAATTCCAAGATTTAAAAGGTGAATAAAATATTTATCAAGGAGTGACAGTAAATATTCTTGTGAACCATTACCAAAGCATCTAGCTGATATAAAAGTTTTTTTAAAGTCCCTGGAGCCTATCTGTTGATCCTTTGATTGATATTTCTAAGACTTAAAACATTTTGAAAGAGGTTCTGAATGGGTGGCTCTAAAAATTTGATATATTATTTTAAAAGAGACAAATGATAGGGTGAAAAAAGTTTTGCAAAAAATGAAATCAAAAGTGGTTTCCTGTAAGTTCTGATGAAATAAAAGCACATTATCTTGATTCCTCAAGTGAAGAAACCAAATAAGCATATATGAATTGGTCAAAAAGTCAAATTATAAGCCCTCCAATTATTACATACAATTTGCTACATAACACTAATTTTTTGCCGAAGATATTCCAGTGGTTTTAGGGTGGTGCTGATTCCGAATCCAGCACTTTTTTTTTTGTCAGATTGGCTCTAGTTTTTGAGATAAAGTGAAAATTATATTTCAATAGTAGTATGTACGCACCACTCAAATCGCATTGAAACTGTCCGAAATGTAAATTAACAATAAAATTAAATGAATGCAATCAACTTAATCCTAAAGAGCAATCAATATATAAAAAAGATAAATCTATGCAGAATTCACATAAAATCTGTGTCAAATGCAAGTTAAAGAATAAAATGGTACTTACGTATTAACGCCACCGCAGCTGAAGTTGCGCTAATGCGCCAAGATTGGTGGCACTTAAAAACCGCCAAATCTGTAGCTGTGGTGGCGTTAATACGTAAGTACCAATAAAATTTATAATAATATTAATGAAATAAAGAAATGAATTTCAACAAATAAATAGAAGATTCATAATGGTATGGTAAAAATGCATGATGATGTTGCGTTAAGTCCAATAAAATGAAAATTAAATAAGCTGGTTCACTTATTTCATCGAAAAGCTTAGACACAATTTCCTTTTATGTATAGTGGAAGTTTCGCGTTGGAGTCTTTAGCAGTAATCGGCCACTATATGCATGTCTCACCTCCCTTGATATCTTTGTTCCATTACTTTGATATCCTGGTAGCCAAAGTCTTTTTTTAAATGTGTGTTAATTTTTGTTACTTTCTGTATTCTTGGCAAATGTTCTGAACTAACAAATAATATTCTAGTTTTGGAAGTGTTATCCTAAACAAAGAAAATAAATAAATTTGATACTTTTTAAACCTAAATAACCTCTTGCTATGCATTTAAAAAAAAAAAAAAAAAAAAAACTGAACTTAAGCAACAAAATAAGAGTAGAATCCGGCATGGTAACTTCATAAAGGGTCACCCTTCTGTTTGCATATATTTTTCATTTATTACTTTAAAATGTAATTTCTAGGTGATCTGGTAGTTCTCTTTCTTTGATTCGACTTTTGCTATGCATATATTGCAATGGATTCCAAAACCCTCCACACTTTTGCATATGTGCCAGTCAGAATTATTTTCATCAAAATAGGGAAAAGTGAAAAATGGAAAGGGAGATGTTTACATTTTACATGGCGTGATTTAACAAAGAACTCCAGAAATGAGCTCATCCGACTTATTGTCCGACACCCCTTTCCGGTTTAAAGTCGTCCAAAAGTGCTAGTCTCGGGATATCTGGTTTGAAAGTACATTGACCTGCTGCATTCAATTGACAAAATGATGTGTGAAGATTATGATGTTGGATCTTGAACTAAAAATTGCATATTGAAGCAATTTCACATATTTTTGACAACTTTGAAAGGAATCTGTGGCAGGAAGTTATAGACAGAGTTTGATAAAAAAAATTATTACTCTTAAGAAGTTGAGTATTTAACAACTAATGCTATAATAAGATTAAGAGAAATTTTTAAAAATGAATGAGAAACAGTCTAATTTTGCCACTTTTTAGGACTTTTAAAGTCCACTCAAGGTGGTAAATATCAATTTAATTCATTTTTTTTTTTCGTTTAATTTCTCACCAATATCAAATTTTCCCGCTGAACACCAATACGAAAGAACATTTTGACTTTTTTCGGCCCACCCTGCTGCAGATATGATTGAAAAATTGACAATATGCAATATCTCAAAACTAGAGCTAATTTGGAAAAAGTAAAATTAGTTTTGAAATCAGCAGCCTCAAGATACCGTAAAACCGTTAAAATTTTCTAAGCAAATGAAAAAAAAAAATGATGGGAGGCTGTCTTTTTCAAACAGCTGCTGATGTTAAAGGCATAGGACTATTTTACTCGCATGACTCTTTTGTCCCTCGAAGTTGCACTATGTGCTTTTGTTTTTCAAAATGCAGTCTATTGTTAACTTTATGAAATATATCAGAGCCTACCATACTGACTTCATCAACGATGATTCATTAACAATACATAAAACTTGTTTTTAACATATGTAGTTACTGAGATAGAGAGTATATAGTCACCAATTCATGTGTATTTTTACCCAACTTTGCAACTTGGTAGTTGCTGAACTACAATTCCAATTTTTTCTAAACTTCTGTCATTACCCTTTATCTCAAAAATAAGACATTAGTTATGTTTTGAACATATGTAGTTACGGAGATATAAAGGATATCCCATAAAACATTTTTTTGTGGCGTTTTGGGGTGTGAATCAAATTCCTTCCCGAGACCCCATGGGAAAAACGTAGTCATACGTTGCAAGTTTATGTTCCCCAGTGTAATGCATTTTTTTTTTTTTTTTGTATTTCAAGTTTCCTATATAATAAAGTTGATAAACGAAACAAGATCAGAAATATAACAGATTACCTAAATAATAAATTTTGTAAAGCTTATACTCTAGATAGTGAAGAATTTCTTGGTGAATCAATAGTTAAATACAAAGTTATTTGCTTTAAACTTCACTCTTTACTTTTAGAAAAGTATATTTTGACAAAAAATTTAATAAACTCTGTGAATCTTCATCAGGTTATTGCATTTGTTTTAAAAGCTAGGTAAGAAGATACTGACATAAATTAATTCTTAGTTGCTACTTACATAAAATAGTAATTTTACTAATATACTGCTTTAGCATAATATTCCATACACCAATTGAATCTGTACAATAAGCAAAATTTTTTCAAATAAATTGGAAGTGAAAGGATTAATGAGCACTAGAACAACATATATTACAGATCTACGAAAAAAAAAAGCTGGTCCCCAATCTGCAACCTTCTGATCTATTGACAAAACAATTTTTGAAGCCGATATTTTTCAACCAAGGCCTAGTTATCTTTTTAAAATGCACTAATATATCTATTATTCTAAAATTTCTTTTGAGGTTTATATTTTTATTTATTTTAATATTCATTTTATAAGAACATAATCTGACAAAAATACATTTGAACCGATAGAAGAAAATATTCTCCAAGAAACACATGAATAATAAAAGAATAATACTGCCATATACTAAAAAAAAATCTGAAAGTTCTTACTATCAAATAGCTGTTTTGTGTTCTTGTTTAGAGCACACACTCTGTTGGAATATCTGTCTGGATCAATTGCATATTCAGTTTTTGGACTTGTTTCTAGTAGCAGCACCCGTTTTCCTGACAGTAATGGAGATGAACCTTTAAAATCATGAAAGCTTTTAAAATATTTCTTTGGGGAAAAAAGTTAAAGAAAAACAAAGATAAAAATGTAGAAAAATTACAAAAATAGATATTTCATAGAGAATAAAATTTAAGTACATAAATTGAACTTATTTCAAATTTAAAAAAGAATCTAAAAAACTGCAATATCTTTTAAGAAGAATCCAACAAATGCTTTCCTTTCAGCTATGTTAGCTTAGCTTTACTAATAACAGACATGAAAAAATTATATTTTATACAAATAACTCTCAGGTTAATGATTTACAATTACTATGAAATAAAATGATGAAATGACTTAACTTTGCTGCTCTCCAAATCTACTTTTAGTCATAGAGTTAAATTCCAAAAAAATTATACGGAATAAAACGTCAGCTAATTTAAAAACACACTTTACTAGTGACTGCTTTAAACATTACATAACTAATGTCAAATACATTTGTACCACATTTTATTAATTCTGAAGCCTTAAATGCTACTTTATATGCGAATTTATCATTATTTTCCATCTCATATAACATACACGAACAATGCTAAAAAAGAAACTGTAAGCAAGTATGAAATATTTCCATCATACTGAAATACCTAGAGATGCAGCTAAAGCACATCCAACCATGCCGCCTCCTGATATAATAACATCCCAAGTTGTTTTAGAAAGTCTTTCAACATCTTCAGATTGTACGCTTAGATACCGTCTAACATACAAATTCGAATTAAAGGGAACTTTTCTCAACGTGCGAAAAATATTCATCTTGTAGCAGACAAATCGGAATTCCGAAATTTGAAAACAAATTAACTAATATTGTTGCCACCAAAATCTAACTTCATTTTCGACAATAAAATTATTCTGCATAATTATAAGTTCTAATTTATACTGGCAAACAGTTGAAGATTTGAATTATATTTTTGTAATTTGTTATGATTTGCAATTTAAATAAAAAAATTTGCCGAGGCACATTTTTATAAGAAATCATATTTTAAACTCAGACGGAGAATCACTAACTGTATGTTTCTAACGGTTGAGCATTTGACAGTTCTGATTTCATGCTCCGTTTGTTTACAAATTATAAATCGGCCTTTTTTGTGTTTAAAATTTCTTGTTAAGAAAAATTTACTTTATTTTCATTGAAAAAATATTGAATGGCTGAGTGACTTTAAACATTTCAATTTCAACATTTTACTTTAAAAGAAAAAAATTGAGATGATCTATAAGTTCAAAGAAGAGAATAGAAATTATTTTCGTGAGTGAAATGAATTCAAAACAAGCAACTTTTACCATTCCTATATTTTGTAAAGATCAAGCTGCAGATATTCGAAATATAGAAGATGCTGCCAACAAAGCGTTGCGAAATATTCATTCGTTGTACAATGAAATCATGACACCAAAAATTCATCCTGATGCTGATTATGAAGCATCTGTAAGTGATTATTCTAGTGATTCGGCATCAATTTCGATAGGTAGTAAAAATGGTTGTCATTCTCTCACAGGTGTGCCAAAACCTCTGCCTGAAGAACTGTGTAATAAATGTCAGAAATTAGTTTCCTTGTGTTCTGCATGTCATAAACATGACTTTAGTAATTCTTTACAAAATCATCGTCATCCACAAGTCATTAACAAGACCTTTCTTCAGGAGCGAAGCAATTCACATCCACGAGTAAAACCTTTCCGTAGAAACTCTTCTTATCACCCAGAACGAAAATATTCTCATCTACAAGAACAGCCTGCTCAAATAAATACTTCTGAAGAAAGGAGAGGATCCCATCATCAAGAAGAATGTGCTCAAAAGAAAGCTCATTATTCAGAAGAAGTTCAACGAAGGAATTCTCATTATCCAGAAGAAGTTCGAAGGAATTCTCAATATCCGGAAGTAGTTCAACGAAGGAATTCTCATTTTCCAGAAGAAGTTCGGAGGAATTCTCATTATCCAAAACAAGTTCAAAGGAACTCGCATCATCCAGACCAGTTTCAAGGAAACTCTCATGACTCGGAAGAATTTCGAAGAAACTCACTTCATCAAAGTAAATTTTCTCGAAGTAATTCTATTCAGAAAGAGCAAAATACTGAAAGAGATGTTTACCAACAAGAAAGAAAAAGTTCCTACTATCCTGAATCTATCACTGGAACCAACTCGGAGTATGATGATTGTCCAAATTATACATTTAAAACTGTAAAAGAATCGAAAATACAGTTTTGCATTACTGTACCCAAACCATTTTCTCTGTCTGCTGAAAATATAAAAAGGCAGCAGGCTAAAGAAGAAAAAATTTCAAAATTGAGAGAAGAAATTGACAACCAAATCGAGAAAGAGCTGAATATTAAATTCTCTCCCAAACCTGTTCCTAAACATGTACATTTGCCTTTATATGGTGAAATGGTAAAGATTAATGAACAAAGAAAGAAAGAACGCAGGGAAAAGTGCATCGAGATCCTAAACGAGAAAACAAAGCCTTTTAAGTTAAGTGACAGTACTCGAAACTGTGTTTCAAAATCTATGTCTAACCTGTCACACGATGAATCCAAAACATTTAAAGCAAAACCAGTGCCTAAAAATATTCTGAGTGAAAATATATCTCAAAAGATAAAAAATAAAGAAGAAATACGTAAACTACTTATTGCTCAAAGGGCGGAGGAAATGCTGAGGAAGTCTTCGCTGCCATTTTCGCCTAAATCTATTCCTCGTTCACATTCTTTATTTAACGTCTCTTATTCTCCGAGTAAAAGTAATATTAATGTAACAAAAGAAAAGATCGAAGCAATTACTAAGCGCTTGTACAGTATTAAATGTCAAGAAACCATCGAGAACTGGAATAACAAAGTCTTGCAGAATGACTTATGGAATGTTGAAATGTCCAGTTCCAAGAAAAATTGTCTTAATGAATCCAATAATGATAGTGATAAGCTTAAAAAGCTTCATAAAAGTGCCTTACCTTTTCATAATTTTCCTGTGAGGAAGACAACTGCTACCTTTTTAAGAGAGAAACGAATTAGGTAGTTAACTGAATGTGATATTTTCAGTTTTTTGTCACAGTTGTTTATTTATTATTTTGAATATTTCTTATTCTTCTGAAATTTGCGTTAAAACTAGTCATTCAAAGAATGTTAAAATTATTTTCATTATTACTCGATTTTATTTTTTGCATTGCATATTTATGCATCCTTTTTTTTGTGTGTGTTTAATATATGTAGTTTGTTTTTTAAGAGAAACTGACATTCATTCATACTTTTCTATTAAACAATTTTCATCAAATGTGCCATTGTATGCTAACTTCATGATAGAAGACATTTCACATTGACATTTGTACCCATTACATTCCCATTAACTCAATAGCTGTCACCAAGCATTAATTTTGGCATGAAATGTCAGTTTTTTGTCAGCTTGGCTGCCATTAAATATACATGAGGTATAGCAACCTTATACTTGGCAAAAAAATTGCTATTTTGCCTGATAAAGTTGTGACATTTGGCTCATATTTTGGTAGCTGTTGAGTTAATAAAAAAATTCCTTTATCTACTCCTCCTATAACAGAATGTTCTGGTGTAAAAGCATTCTTAATTTCATGTAGGTAATGCTGTCTCCATAAAGCATGTCAATTTAATGGCCTTTTTGTTTGGATCAGTAAAAATTATTGCAAAAAATATTTTAATATTTGTTCTTCAAATCATTGGATTTTTTTCTTAAGAAAATCTTAATTTTATTGGTTTTTTTCACAGTCAAGATTGTGAAACTCTTTTATATGTAAAATCTTTTCTAAAATGTGAATGACACGTGTGTGTGCATGCATGTGTGTATTCTCACTTCAATAAGTATAGATGGCTAATAAGTTTATATAAAAAGTAGTAACTGCTGATATATAGTTTAAAGTGGTAACTTCCCAGAGACTTAATTAAAGACAATAAAAAACAATAAAAACTTCTGAAAGAGGAAAAGGAAGAAATAAAAAAAATTCATATAGATTCCCCCCCCCCCCTCCCTTTGCTTCTAAAACATTCTATATTACATTACCCCGGTAATCCAAAATTCTGGATAATCCAAACACCTCTTTTAAATTTTCTGAAAAATGAAGAAAAAATAATGAATCGGAAAGAAAGCTAATGCTTATTCTTAACTTAAAAGAAGTATTAGAATTGAGCTTTAAGAATGAATACAGCACCTTAATTATCAGGAAGAAACTCAGAAATCTTCTTTTTTACCCCCAACTTGTTTGCCACTGTACCTTGTGAATCACCGCATGCTCTTTCCATACGCCTTCACAGAGCACCCAGAGTCAATATTCTGCTGCATTGTTACATCAAGAATATTTTGTCGAATTTCCTGGAATCCGAACTGAGGTCAGCCCCAATTAGTTCAGATTCCTCTGGTTCTACTGTACTTAACCCTCCAAATGATCAATGTTTTTAAGTCAATTTCAGCATTGAGGAAAAAAATTTTCTGATATTTTACTTGGAGATTCTTTACAAAAGTATATTAATTTGTATGAATTTTATTGTTTTGAAAATGAATAGCAAGAACAGAAAAAGCCAGTTTGGAGGGTTAACAATTACATTAAATTGATATATTTTTTTTGTATTATAAATACTATGTGTCCGAGGAAGATTTTTATTATTCTAAAAATTAATTAAAAAAGTATGAAAAGGTGAAACGATTTGTACCGTAAAAAAATTATTAGATTTCTTCAATCTTTTTCTGTAAACTTCTATTCCTTTCACCTTATTGTCTTTTTGTTATTAATGTTTAGAATAATAGAGATTATTTTTAGACATGTATAATTGGACAGTATCGTAGGACAGCATTTGAGATTATACAGGATTATTTTAATTTGAAGTACTGATTTTCTAAAAATGTCAGTTTAAAAAAGTAAAACAATTCTGTTAGTAGAGCCCCAGTCAAAAAATTTCAAATTTTAGTGGTAAATGACTATGCTAACGGAACATCTCCAACATTCAAGCTTGCCGACTACCGAGGCCCCACTAATGGAATAGTACCAAAAAGAAAGTTGATATTTATATATATGTTATCTTTTTAAAGACAATATTATAGCTTTCTTAATTTTTTTATGATGTGCATTGTTTCCAGTAGCAGGTATCGAAGCAGTTAAACTGGAAAGTTCTTTTTTATTGGTTGGCTCCAATGCAGCAAACTCAAAATTTATTCATAAAAACCTCCTTAAACATAAGCAAGAAAGAATTCTTCCATTAACAAAGAGGTACTTGTCCGTTAGCCGGGCGCAAATGTCACCAATTGTGAACCAAACGCGAGCCAAGCGAAGCGATTTTCCATTAGCCGGGTGCAAATGTCGCCAATTGTGAACCAAACGCGAGCCAAGTCGCCAAGAGAATGATTGTAAGAAATTTGGCAGAATTCGACATTATTTGGCGATTTTTCGCTTGCGCCCGCTAACGGAAAAGTACCAACAAAGACTTAATTTTGTGTCAAAAAAATACATTTATTTTCACTTCTAAAGTGTATTTTTCAATGCTGAAGTACATCAGATCAAAATAATTAGCCGTTTGGAGTGTTCATACAGTTTTTCAAAACATGCTTCATAACAAATGCATTCAAGGGCTACTTCCTCTGTCTTTTCTGTTAGCTCAACAGAAGCTAAAATGCATTATAGCTTCGATATATGGCATCACTGGTGATCATTTTGTTTTGGCGACTTTTTTCAACAGCTTCAATTGGACCCCATTGGCGATATATATATATATTTGGCGTTTTAACGATACAATGTTCGGTTAGGTGACAAAAAGTTGCCAATACAGTGATGCCGTATATCGAAGCTCTTCCTAAAATGCACCAAATTACTCTGCAAAATGTTTTCTGCCAATTTTGCAGCTAAGATGTTTTTGTACATGGCACACTTATAGACATTTTGACGACTTCTGCACTTACCAAAAAGTTTCATTTTTCACCAATATTTGGGATGTAATTAATGCTGTCAACCTATTGAAAAAGTATTAATTAATGACCATCTCATTTTGAAACTATTCTATGAAAACTTTTCCTGTGTCTTTTAATGTTTTATGATGTATAACCATGTTTAGATTTGCACCTCACTTTCCAAATCCAAAATTTAAATGTAAGGATTGGGGTTTGGGCAGATTTGTTCCCCAGTCTTCAATGGGGAAAAAAAAAGACAATTTCATGGTCATTCAGTCACAAAGCTTCACCAGTGGATATATACAGTTTTCAAGTTTTATCACAAATATTGTGACAAAATTGTCTTGTTCGTGTACGTGAATGCAATCCAATAAGCAGGATTTAAAAAAGCTCTTTATTTTACAAATATTCCAAGAAAAGGAACGTAGCACAAGTATTAAAACAGCACTTGTAAAAATTCACAACAGAGATTACCAATAAATCTCAACACAACACTCAAAGCTTTCTTATGAGCTCACCAGCTTACTTGCTGATCAAAATCCAACTAACTCTTCTTGGCTTGAGAGCTTGCTTTTATACTTTTTCAACGGGAAGCGACTTCATTACATAGGAAGTGATGTAATCTCCAGAAAGTTCATGAAGCCAGTAGAAATAGGTTGACAGTTCGAGGTCTTTCTAGAAAATTCCTTTGCCAAATTTGTCGCCAAGACTAGCATCTCGGGAAAACAACTTTATAGCTTTGTAACATTCCGATAAGACTACTGTGAAAAAGGTTTCAAAAGAGTTAAGATGTCGAATGGCTATGAGCAGGCCCATGCTTAGAATGAGCAGGGCCCATTTGGAATCGATTTTGGTCAATTTTATTTATCATTATTTATTCATTTATATTAGCTTTCCAGTGGGAGTGTTCTTTTGACTTTCTCGTTAAGACAGTAGGCAGATTTTGTGCTTCACTATGTAGTGTAAAAAACCATGTATGGATTTTAGATGTCTTCATTTTGTCTGGTTGGAGCCAAAACTGGATAAAAATCTTCAATTTTACTAACAAGACAACATATCAAATTTTATTTATCTAGCTTGTTGCATGTTTTTTTAGTTATTTTATTCACACACCACAGATATACTGACATAATTTTAAAAATGCTTTTCTTGGACGCAAGGATGTCGAAAACATAAAAATTCATCAAAATCTCAAGTTCAAGTTTAGTTCCACCACTGAATTGAGCCATGATGTAGGGCCCAATCAGGAGCAAGTGATCCAATTGGCTAGGAGCTGGCCATGGTTGTGGAACTTCATAAGGAAATTTTGGAGTTCTATTCTCTGGCTGTCTGAACCAGCACTATTTAAAACTGGTAAATCAGTGTGTGCTTTAGCAACATTTTGCTCACTGCAGTCAGGCTGGCTGCCTCTAAGCAAAACACAAATGTGGGCCAGTTTCCCCTAAAATTGCTGTAGGAAGGCAACCTATCTGTAAATATTGCAGATACAAAGTCAGACTTCTACCTCAGGTGATAATTAGTTACTACAGTAACCAAGATCAACAGAAGATGGCACACTTTCCCTTTATAATAAATGAGTCCTTGATTCATGGACATATCAATAAAAAAAAAAAATCGAGCATCATTTTTTGAGGTGTATAAAAAGAAATCAGTGTTATGATATTCTCCTTTAGATAATATTATTATATAGTCATTGTCAAATGAAGTGGACAGTAAAAAAAAAACTGTTGGGATTTATCGTGCTTAGTTAAATATCCTTAAATATGACTATTTAGATATGAATAATTCTTTATTTTAACCCTCTAAGAGTGGCTGACCAGTTTTTTCCATTTTTCATGATCATATCTGTAGCAGATAATTCATGCTTTTATATGTCTATTTTCTAAAAATTTCACTTATAAAATAATCTGCAGAGATTTGATTGAATATAAAAAATTGTTTTATGAACTTTAAAAGTAATTTTTTGAACCTTAAAACTATTAATCAAAATAATTAAGTATTTAGAGGAGTAAACACTACTTATCAATATTCTGTTTGATGAAACTCTGTATTTAGAAGAAAAGTCGTTTTATTCGAGTTCTTACTACAGCCCTGAGATGCATAAAACATATATTATTGCTGTGATTCAGTAGCTTGTGTCTTCTGTTAGCTTGAATTGTCACTGATTGTAATCATGGTGCATTATGTTTTTGTCATGGTTAAATTCTTTTCCATGTATGTCTACCAAAGAAAAGAAACATGTTTTTTTCTTATAACTTTTTTGTTCAAAACACTAGATGCTGTGACTATGTTGGTTTCTGTAAGCATCATCTACTAAATTTTAATTTCTTTTGTGTAATTTAGAATTAATGCATTTTGGGGGAAGGATTTTACCACAAGGTATTTAATCTTGATAATTTTTAATGACTTTTTATATAATTGTAGCCTAACCATAAAGAATCAGCCCCATCCTGCCATAGTACCTCGGGTAAACTGAATGATCCAGCTACTGCAGGAGTGTCTGGGGGACCAGGGACCCCGTTTCAGGGATGCTGTGCCTTCCCCCCCCCCTCTCCGTTGGGACAAATTTTTGTATCCCATTCAGGCTACAGGCTATTCAACTAGTATATAAATAGATCTGGTGAAAAATTTAGAAGGTCATCATTACACCCCTCCCCTTATACAGTAAGTTGTGCTCCCCCATCTGGCAGAATCTAACGCCACTCCTGAGTAGCTCTACCCATTAAACGAAGCACATGGATGACCTCTCAGACAGAAGTATGATCTGTCGTTTGTGATGGATTCAATATGAGCATCAACACCATTATTGTACCTTCCAGGGAAGCGAGAACTTGCTTATTTGTACTACTTCTCGACTGCTTATTTGAGGTGCTCCCCCTGTAGGGATGCATAATTGCAACATAAAACATTTTCAAGTCCACCTTTCTTTTTATAGTGACATAACTTTATTTTGGTACCTTTTTGCGAATTTGCTATTGATAAGATTTGCAAGATTGTTGTTAATTTAAGTTCCTGCATTTAATTGCTTGAATAGTCTACTAATACGAGTTTAAGTTTTATTTAATTGTTCCTCTCTTTGAGCATGCATTAACCTTGTGCTCTTTTTCTCAGAGCAGATATAGAAATGAGAAAGAGGAGAGAAGAAAAGGATGAAAGTATCAGAGAAGAAATTGCTCGGAAGAGGAAAGAAATTCTGAAAAATATATGGCCGAGGTTGAAATCTGCAGAGCAAATGCATGATATTGGAAAAGAAATTGAAGAGAAAGTCAGAAGTTACAGGTGAAGTATTTTATGGAAAAAAGTAATCTATAGTCTCCATATACTTTTTTAAAATTCTCTATATAGCTGTTACAGTTGATTTTCTGTGAAAAAATTCTCTTCATTTTATGAGCAGGGAATGGTGCCAGTGGGGGATCCAGGGAGCAGGCATCTCCCCCCCCCCAGTCTAGCAAATTTTTGTACCCCATTCATGCAAAGGGGCTATTCAACTAGTAGATAAAGATCTGGTGCAAATATGAGAGGGTCACCATTACACTCCTCCTCTTGTACAGCAAGTCGTGCCCCCCGCCCCCGTCTGGCGGATTCTAATGCCACTCCACTCCTGTTTATGAGACATTATGTCAGAATGAAAAAACAAAATGCAAGGCATTTTGTTGTTATAAAAAAATGCATTGTTGATTTCTATGGCAAGTTACCTATAGATATCTCACTATAAACAGTTTTCAATTGTATTGATTTATTTAATGAATTCAGAATTTGTTGTCAAATTTTGTCTTTCAGGATCACAATATTACTATATTTACTTAACTTTTTCAAGACTAATTTTAAAAAAATTGCATTGATTCGGATGTTCTTATATATCCCATCAGTCTCAAAAGTATTAAAAATTTCTTTGAATTGCATCAGAATTTTGATACATTTCTGAAAATTATATAGATTTTACCAATCATCATCTCATCTACTGAAAGATCTTTTGCAAGGCTAAAAGTAATAAAAACTTACTTGACCTAGCATTAATCAAGAACAATTTATTTCCTTAGTCATTTTATCTATCAAATCTGAACTAACCAAAAAATTAAATTGTAATGATATTGTCAATGAATTTGCTATAAAACACGTAAGAAAATGAATTAAAAATCAAATATTGTAGCCTATTTCAAGTAAGTTGCATACCAAACTGTATTTTATAAGTGTATGAAGCAAGTATTTTTGTGATTTGATTTATCAACAATAATTTGGGTGATTTACCTCATAACAATAATTTAAATATTTATCATTTTCAAGCTCCATCATTAAATATTTATCTTAAGTCATTACCATACCAAATTGTGCAATGTAATAAATAGTAAAATGCAATAAATTATTGTGTGATACAATTTTTTTTCAAAATCCTGCAAGTGAACTTTGTACTGGGCCGACCCTGATGTTAAGATATAGTTAGGCTAGGGCTTCTATTTAAATTACTCCTGAATATAAAAGAACCTGCATATCATTTTATGTGCGAGGGACATTCTGAAAGTAAGTTTTGTCATGCTTTTTCACATTAAAGTGTTATTACAAACAGAAACATAAAATGCCATAACAAAATACAAACTTTGGGCTATTTTTCCACATATTATTCATCAACATTGATACATTTTTCATACCGTGAAATAAATTTAAAGAAACTATTGTGGTAAAAATCGGTGCCCAGTGAGTGAAGTAAGTTCTTCACAGCCCGCCGCACCTCTTCATTGCTGCGGAAGTGACTTGCAGTGCTGTGATTAGGGTGCTGATGGACCTCACGATAAAACCTATAGGCATACAACCCCGACCTTGCCCCCTCATCTTTCACCTTTTTCCTGCAATGAAGTCAGCACTAGCGTGACATCACTTCCGAAGCAATGAAGAGGTTTAGAAACAATGAAGAGGTGTGGAGGGCTGTGAAGAACTTCCTTCGCTCACTGGGCACCAATTTTTGCCAGGATGGTTTCTTGAAATTGATTTCACGGTATGAAAAATGTATCAATGTTGGTGGTGAATATGTGGAAAAATAGCCAAAAGTTTGTATTTTCTGACGCCATTGTATGTTCCTATTTATAATAAAATGTCCTTGTTGAAAAACATGATGAAACTTACTTTCGGAATGTCCTTCATAATCATAAACATCAATATTTTAATGTGATCTCAGTTTTTCTGTAATCACATGGAATCCGTCCATCAGAAAGATTCCTAGAACAATTTTGATAGTTGATAAAGAGTTTTCTTATTTGCTAAATGAATTTTGGTTAAATTCCAGGGAATCGCAAAAGAACCGTGAGCAAGAATATGAAAAAGAACTAGAGGACATGATGAGAAGGGTTTCCAAACAATTTCTTCTGATAGAAAGACAGTCAAAGGTATTGTATTCAATTCATATGAAGATACTAGCAGTACCCACACGGCGTTGCCTGTGGTATCATGAATTTCAACAAAATATATTTTAAAGCCCACAATGACATAAAATAAATTTTTGAAAACAAAAT
>BGPR01008614.1:46849-62473 GCA_013235015.1 Araneus ventricosus | reverse complement strand
TATAATTTAAATGAAGTACATAGCAAATATTTGAAACTTCTGAAGAAGGCCTATCTAAAAAGAGCCCCATATACTTTCAAGTTAAACATTTCAAATGTTTGCCAACTCCCACTTCCTCTTTATATATGTTACGGTGAGTAACCGAAATGTGGGAAATGTCGACAATCATCGGTGAATGTCGACAATCACAACACATTAAACGAAGATTGTCGACATTCACGGGCGAATGTCGACATTTGTCAGATATCGGTCTTTCACGGTAACATATACCTAAAATGTCTATTTAGGAATAAACAACAACAAAAGCAACTTGAACATATTGCAATGCATTTTATGTCGGTCATTTTGCAATAAATAAATAGCTTCACGACAGTTTTCAAAATAATGTTATTGTTTACTGAATGGGTAACCAGACATTATTGTTCAGTTGGCAAGCAGTTATAATCATGATGTCATCTGACTAACGTAATTTGAATTTTAATCTTCAAATTATTACTTCCGAAATGTACTGCTCACGACTGTAAATAGTTTATGATAAAAACAGCATTATTAAAGTCAGAATAATTTTGTCAAAAGATATTCAGAAGTAAATTTTATTCTTCTATTAAATATGTACTTAAGAACCGGAAGAACATATGTTTTTGCCAATTCAGGATAGCATAAAAACTGAAAGAAGGATCTCGTGTTAAAACTTATTCTTTTATATCCCTAATAAATTGTAATGGGAGGATTTTAAACAGACGTACGTTGTTATGAGCTTGATTCAAAATCATATTCCACATGTAAAAGTGAAATAATCTGAAAATCGCCATTTTTGGATCTACGATAGTTTGGTTCTGAGGTACAGGAACGAGGATTCAATAAAAAACAATTGATCCTAGTCACGACACCAGTTGTTTTGAATTGAATTAGACTTATTATAATTAGAGTTAATAGTTAATAAACGAGGTTTCTTCTATGTCAAATGGTTAAATAAAATTTATTAATAAAGAGAGGTAATATTAATAGCAAAACATATAATTAATTTGATTTACAAAAAAGTACTGAACGTAAATTGTATTAAAATTAAATCCTAAAATAAAAATAAATACAGGAAAAAAGATAAAAAAAATAGTTATTTTAAAAAATCACTGAAAGGTATACCTTTTTCCGTCCGATTAAAAAATTTTGACTTTTAAGGCGGAGATTGACTTTCGTTCAAATAATAACTCAATTATTCAGGCACGCAATGAAATTTCTGCACCGGCGACGGTCCGAAAATCAGACACTCAAATGGCTCTCTTTTTTGCACGAATATCCTCTTTTTTCTACCAATAAAAGCTCTTTAAAAATTTCCTTCCATAGCCTTTTGCTGTTTTTTCATAACTGCAGTTCGCTCCCCACCTTATCTTCTGCCGCTCAGCCAATAATTATGATTCGCTTTCCTGATTGCCTAGGGGGAGGCCGTGAATTTTCTGATAAAAGGCAGAATATTGAAGGGCCGGTGGTATGAACTGTTTTGGAAAGTTCACAGCCTTTCCAATAACTTCCATTCCAGAAAACTCTGGAACACTCCATTTTTTTTTTCTTATGCAAATAAACATTACAAATGAGCATTCAAAATATTCTACAACAAAACTTTCTAGTGTAAGATCATACGTTGAATTCCGCCCATCCAGCTGATAGCGCTTTTGAGTTATTAGGATGTCAAACACACTGATAGACAGAGAAACAATCTACCTGTGGCTGATTTTTTTCGAAATTTGATAGAGATTTTCAATTTGGGTATAAAGTCCAGATATTAAAACGTGTATCTATCTGTATGTGTTAACGAGTTATCAAGTACACGCACTAAATGACAGAGAGACAAGCTGACACACTTACAAGAATGTATTTTTTCTGACTCTGGGTAGTTCTAAAGCAGAGGTTCCTAACCTGTGGTACGAAAGACCAGTTGGGGTACTCGAAGGACCAGTTGGGGGCACTCGGAATCAAAACTGTTAATGGCAGAAACAAGAAAACAAGCGATTAAAAAATTTCTTGAATTTTGTTTCTCCAAGTGAATGCTTGCTATTTAATAACTATACCAATTGAATAGTTGATTATTACGACGTGCAATTTTTAGCTATCCTTATAAGTTAAAACGAAATTATTACAAAACTGGTTTCTTTTTCTTTGGCGTTGGACTAATACTATGGCAAAAACAGAACGAAATATAAAATCAAAAATAAGTTCTGAAGATGTTATTAATTCGAGTCATTTCACTCTTAAGCTAACATTAACATTATTAATAAAAACTTCTTTGCGTAGATGAATGGTTGGGGGGTGGGCGCATATGATAGTAGATGATACGCGAAAACCAAAGGGTAATTAAGGGGTACGCGAGGGAAAAAGATTGGAAATCCCTGATCTAAAGCATCGAAATTCATCAAAATGTGCAAGTCGAATATTTTTTACGGTTACAATACTTTCTCTTCGTATACTTCGCATACAAGAAAGTAAAAAGATCGATTTTTGATAAATATCTGTCGAGCTCATCAGACTATGAATGAGAAAGAAAAACCAAAAAAGTTTCTTTTTTGCAAGTGGAATTATAAAAGTGGTAATTACTAGAAATGAAACAAATGAACATAAATACGAACTAATACTATTTCCGCCACAGGCATTTATGATATTTCGAGCCCTTTCCTTTACGTCATCTGGAAATCTGTCATCTGTCATCAATGCAGGATACGTGCACAGTGTCAGCACCTAAAATGCGAAAATGCGTTCTATGTGTAATCAGAAGCTCGATCAATCAAAATTATAAAGTAAAAAGTTAGGAAATTTACCCATTACCTGCCGAATGAATGTTATGGGTTTTTGACCCATTGCCTGACAGTCTCCAGTGTTGGCGCGGATCACTTCATTGAAAGGTTTCTTAACACCCTGTTATAATAATTGAAAGATAAATACATGCTACTTCAAAATCTTCGTGGTTCCAAAATGGTAGTTAAATTAACATTATGGAATCAATTTATGCTCATGTGAAACAAGTCAAATGTGCTGCGACTATTTCATTTCGGAATTCATTGCGCATCTCGAGGAGAAGAATAGTCAGGAAACGTGCAGTTAGGTTTCATGCATAATATCTTCTGTTATGCGAATGTGAAGTCACGTGATTGGATTCCATTAGAGTGAAAGATTTATTAAAAAAGACAAGATTGCAAAACTATGGCGAACAGGCTAAATTTGAAGCGAAAAGTGATGTTGTTCGTCCGTCAAGGTTAACAAAGATTGCAAAACTATGGCGGACAGGCTAAATTTGAAGCGAAAAGCGATGTCGTTGTTCGTCCGCCAAGGTTTTAGTGAGATAAAGCTGGAGGCCTGATTCAACTACTACAAGGTCCGTTTTTTGGAATGCCATCATATATATATATTCAAAATACAAATATATACGAAGACAGCACACCTTTTTAACAAACAATGCACAGATGTTTTATCAAAATATCGTCAGGAATAACTTTTATAACGCGACGTGCCATCATAAGTTCTCAGTTTATACCGTTTTCCTTTAAAGATCGGTGAAGGAGTTATGCCGCGCGTGTTCCAAAAAAGAAAAAAATCTGCACGCGACAGTTTGAATCCAAAGAAATATAACAGCAATCAAACTATCATTGTTATCCACGTGAGTATTCAAATAACAAAATTAGTCGAATGCCCCTAGACGGAAAACTCCAATTATTTCGGAATAACAATCTGCACCATGAATTCCAATCGTTACCCCTTATGGCCAATATGTGTACAACTACACTCATCCAAGAAAGCCTATGTGCTCTGTTTCCCATGACACATCGCATGGGGGCCAAGACAGCTTAACGGAAGCAAGCACTGGAGCACAGTATACACTTCCTTCCACGTATACTCATTCAACTGACAGGAAACCCTTTACGTTCTGAGTCCGGGGTATACAGTGGCGTTTATGTTAATGCATCATGGATTTTGTCTTCACACATAAAAATATTATTGTATTTTTGTTAAAAAATCAAGAAATCTACTTTTCCAAAATTTCATAATAATATTAATAAAAATAATAATAACAATAATTTGAAAGAACATTTTTTCGAAATTTTTGTCTCATTGAATTTTTATTTATATAATAAAAATAAAACGAAACAGTGAGCTTTTTTCCACTGTTTCTTACAAAATGCATTTATAAGCAATATATATATTATATATATATGCTCGATTTCAAACATTTCATTACAATTTGAGGAACATTTATTTTAAATTTCCTACTTTTATATTTGACATTCTTAGTTAATTTTGAAGGTTGCAAAGGCATAATTTGATCAAAAATGGGATGAAGCTATCTCCACAGAAAAAGGGCTTGTAAAAGCAAAAAAATGTAAGAAGCCCTGCTTTAGAATCACGGCAATATCTTCTGATAAACTATTCTAAAACGCTTTTGAAAATTTTCCAAGCAACAAACAATGTAGTTTCAAAGTTATCAAATAATTGTTTTAATTTCATACCTGTTTTAACTCGTTTTCAATTTCCGACGTTCGTATCGAAAGTGGTCCGGAAACTGCATACTCCATATTTTTGAAATTAGGGTTCATATTTTCCAAAGTGACGATTTTCTTTTCCATCTCGACCCCTTCCGTTAAACTAGCAGTTGTTCGACTGTTCGAAAGACCCATGGCAGGTGGTTGAAAAAGTAACTCTGAATTTCAATTGAATTCTAATTCCCCTCATATAAATAACTTCAGCCGAAATAGAAATCACAACAGGTGCATATTCAAGATTACCAAATCTATTTTCAACATTTGAACAGTGACAAAATTCTCCGCAGCTATAAAACGACAGACGATACGCTGATAACAAATTAAATTTCATGCCGATTTTATTATTCTGAACACGAACTCAAAATTTCGAAATATCAGTGAAGGAACATGGGAACCAAACTGGTGCATGTATTAGCGTTATAATAAATGTAATAAAATGTTTTTCTGAGGGAATTTTCCTTTACCAGTATTGCTATGTCATTCCGAAGAATTACTATTTCTCTTCAACTAAATTAACTAAGTGCTTTATGTATTTTTTTTTATCAAGGCATACGTATAATCGATGTCGTTAACCCTTAAAAGCCATATTTAAAAAAAATGATTTTTGACTTTCATTTCTTGAATAAAACATGGGAAAAATACGTTTAAAAATCTCATTTTATTTTAAGTACGGTTTATCGCTAAAAACAGTTTGTTCCCATCTGACAACATAAGGATTTATTTCAGAAAAAAATTTCCTCAATAAAATTCTATAATACTAAACACAGAAGAATTTTAAGAATTAATCCACTGACGGGAAAAAAATCCCAACACCAAGAAAAAATTATTGTATAGTAATGAAATTTCGGCAATACATTTGTCTAGGTAACATATTGTATTGATTAAAGTTTCAAGATCACAGGTTAATGTAAGCGCGAGAAGAGTCATTTGAAATGTGAAATGCTGCTACATTAATAACCGGTGTAATCGCCAGCATTTTGAATGCAAGCATGCAAACGTGAATGCATTGTATCGTACAGGTGCCTGATATCAGTTTGTGGGATGGAGTTCCATGCCTGTTGCACTTGATAGGTAAGTACAGGGACGGTTAATGCAGGTTGTGGATGACGCTGGAGTTGTCGTCCAATGATGTCCCATACGTGCTCGATTGGAGAAAGATCTGGTGATCTAGCAGGCCAAGCCAACATGTCGACACTCTGCAAGGCATGTTGGATTACAACAGGGGTATGAGGGCGAGCGTTATCCTGTTGGAAAACACCCCCTCGAATGCTGTTCATGAATGGCAACACTACAGGTTGAATCACCAGACTGACGTACAAATTTGCAGTCAGGATGCATGGGATAACCATGAGAGTGCTCCTGCTGTCATAGGAAATTGCTCCCCAGACCATAACTCCAGGTGTACGTCCAGTGTGTCTAGGCCGCAGACAGGTTGGTTGCAGGCGCTCACCTGGCCTCCTTCTAACCGACACACGGCTATCACTGGCACCAAGGCAGAACCGGCTTTCAACAGGAAACACAATAGATCTCCACTCCGTCCTCCAATGAGCTCTAGCTTGACACCACTCACGTCGCAAACGGCAGAGGATTGGAGTCAGTGGAATGCACGTTATAGGGCGTTTGGCTCTGAGCTGTCCTTGAAGTAACCGATTTGTAACAGTTCGTTGTGTCACTGTGGTGCCAACTGCAGCTCGAATTTCTGCCGCAGGCGCAGTGTTATGCGCCACAACCATACGCCGGACACGGCGGTCTTCCCTCTCAGTAGTGCCATGTGGCCACCCGTAACCCGATCTTCTTGAAGCAGAACCTTTCCTTTTCCACTGCTGCCAACAATAATGCACAGTGGATACATTCCTGCTAAGTCTTTCCGCAATATCGCGGAAAGAAAATCAACCTTCTCGTAGCCCTACAACACGACCTCGTTCAAACTCAGTGAGCTGTTGATAATGGCTTCTTCGCCTTCTTAAAGGCATTCTTGACTAACATCAAATCTCAACGATAAATAACGCTCACGAACTTTACAGTGCGTATTTAAAGCAAACCTGATTTGCATGTTCATAGTGGCGCTACTAGCGCCACACTTATGCGCCTAGCACGAAATTTGGAATAAGACGTCATCTTTCAGATGTATAAACACTCCTATCAAATTTCGTTCATCTACTTCTTTCTTGTGTTGGGATTTTTTTCCTTCATGTATTTTCGTTTCTAGTTAATTTAAACCCCCCCTTTTGTGAGTTGTTTACTTCCCTAATTTCTTTACTAGTATTAGCTCATTTATAATCTCAAATGCAAAGTTTACATTTTTACTAAATTGAGAGCAATAAGTATTCATAGTCCTATAAAATGCAAACTGCGCAAATTAGGGGTTGATCTTTAAACAAAATGACTAAAAATTAGGAGTAAGAAAATAAAATAAAATAAAGAGGTAACAAATGATTAAGAAAATAATAAAATATATAATCAAATTAGTAGTAATACCTCCTCATGTAAATTATTAGAAAAATTCCAAGATTAATAACACATTAATGAATGTTTTCAGTTTGCAAGCAACCCTTTCAGATCTCTCTCGAGGCCGCAAATTTAGCTGCAAACTTCATCTGAAATAGATATTTTAAAATTTTCGTATCTCAATCAGTTTTAATCGCAGAAGAATGATTTATTTTAATGTCAGTGTGTCAAGAATATCTTACTAAACATGATTAATAGGACCGGGGACTGTGTAAAAAGTTACAATTCGTACCTTTTTCAGAAATATATTTATTGACTTAAACAACATTTAAAATAATTTCTTCCAACTGGAACTATATATGTCTATCTTTAACGGTTTCGAAATCAGCTACTAGACTAAGTTAAGAATGGACATCCTATATAGAGAGTAAATTTAAATCACCACTACTCGGACAAAGAAGCTGAAATTAAGTTTTGTTTTAATTTACTTATGCTGCTCTTACATTTTCACATTTAAGAGCAGCGTTTTAAAGACAAAATGCGCACGATGCAATGCCTATCTAAATTCAAATTTCCAACATAAATTTATATCGATGTTCTGAAAATAAATAGTGGTAATTAATATCGGAATAGCATTTAACTGTGTTTCGATTTCAGTTATTCAAAATATCATAAAAGTTGTAAAATAGAGCTAATAATCAGTGGCAACTAATTTAATCATCTTGTCTAAAGTTTTGTTTATTTAAAAATGAATTCTAATATGATCATCGTTAAGACATTGGGTCATTAAATAGTTGGAACTAATGTTTTTCGAACTCTGAATTTTTTAATTAAGAACCTACAAAATAAGATATATTTTAAAAACTCAAACTCAAATTTTTAAAAAAGATTATCTCTTCGAAAGGATCTGTAACTGACAGATATACGTTATTATAAAACAACACTGATTTACTAGTTAAATAACTGTAATTTAAAAAAAGAGTAAAGTAAGTTCCCAAAAGATATAACTCTTTGTAAATATAATATTTTTCGAAATGATTAAATTATAAATAACTGCAAATTACTTTTAAACTGAGACATGCAAGCTCTATACCGAACCGATACCAAAAAATCCAGGTCATGTGAATCTGTCACAAAATTTTATCCAGAGACATAAATTTTAAATAAAAAAAATATTTGTGTCATTAGCATTTTTAAATAAACATAGTACTTGATTTAATATGACAATGCTGATAAAACAGTTAAAACTCAATTACTAAACATTTTATCATATTTGTTTTCATAATACATAACTCAATATGAAGATACATTACTATTGTAACACACAGCTAAATAATATATATAAAAATATGCAATAATAGGAACAACGGGCTTCCCAGAGCTGCTAAACAACTGCAGCACCACTCCATAGGGAGCATGGAATCTCAGCAAATATAAGTTCTGTAAAACTTCCATTAAAATTCCTTGTATAAAAGAATCAATTAATAATGACAGACAATGTCTTTAGTAATTATTGTTTGCCTTAGAATTTGTGCCCGTCATGTTTTCGAAAATATGCGTTGGAAATTAAAATATTAAAAGATAGAAAGAGAGAGAAAAATGTAAGAACAATTTTCCGATGTAAAAAATATAACAATATTATTTCGTAATTTATACAGTGAAACTTCCATAGAGCGACCACCCTCCGGTCGTTAAGAGTGGTGGTCGCTCAAAGAAATGTCAACATTAGATTGTCAAAAGAATTTACCCAGAAATAGTGTAGTAAATTTACAAATTTTATAAAATAAAAAAAATAAAAAAAATTTGTGGTATTTATTGAATACTGCATACTATAAGCACTGCTACATACGTTTTTTTAATATAAGTTTCTTAAAATATGAAGAAATTTCGGATTGTTTAATTTTTTTGCTTTTTGCGACAGTACTTCTCTGTCTAGTTTTTTTTTATATCTGAAAAAAGAGCGTTTTTATAGACATCCTTCATGCTTTCCGAATTTGCCATGATAAAATCTACTTCTTTTAAAGTCTGCTGGGCTGTCATCGTAGGTTCGACCTGTTGAATGACGTCATCAGATGGACTTTCCTCTTCAGACTCTGAATTAGTTCCTGAATAGAAATGGATATTTTAAATTCCTCATTTCAAAGTTTTTAAACTTTAATGATAAATTTTTAAATACAGAGAATAGTACTTAAATTGAGTAACGACATTTTCTATCGGGCGTTCTTCCCGATTGTCGCTGAAGCGTGGAGTGTTCCCGAATCCGTTGCTAAACAATAGCGGGCATGAAGTGGAAGAGACATCGTAAGACTAGGTGGGCTGAACTGCTGTTCAATCTCATTTCTCCCTAGGAGTGTGCGTGAAGGACTTGCACGGATTCCCAGCTGCAATTAATCACAGTCCATGTTCAGAGCAATGCATGTAAAACTTAATTCGACTTTAATTATCTGGGCAGTTGGGTGGGTGAATGTGAGCAGCCTTGTGAGTGCTTCCTCAGTGGTCTCGGCTTGGGCTTCTTCTGTTCTGCAAAGCTGGCTCCCAGGAAAGTCTCCGGCGTGCTGGTGGCTTGGACTCGTTCCTCCGCTACTTATGTACTTAAGGCATAACACCCTTAAGGCCCGGTGCACACCAGCCGAATTGTGTCGTTGAGGAGTAATATATAACAATAGTAACCGATGTGCCTCCTTTGTGTCTCCACGGGAGGAATGGGGGTTCCTGTTGTTATAATTTACTGCTCAACGACACAAATCGGCTGGTGTGCACCGGGCCTAAGGGTCGGCTTCTTTGTTGTGTGTCTCTGTTTCAAATTAACTGTCGAAGACAGTTTCTAGTTAAACGGCTTTACTAAAGATTGACTGATGTTATCAAAAGATATTAGGAAGTAAATTTTATTTCTTTATTATATGAGAACCCACTGTAACGTCTTATTGCAGAAATGACGCATTGAAACTTCGCTTAACTTCATAAGCTGAAGCCTTCTGGAAATGACTCAAGTGGCGTCATGATTTGTTACTTTTCGTGTCCGCAAGCAAATGTTTCTTGACTTTCTCGTATACGAAGTACAGAAAGACAAAGCAATGTAATCGAAAAAAATTTCGACCTTGCAGATTGTGATGAATATTCACATTGTAGAACTCTTCGGGTCCAAAAAAAAATTTAAAATCATGCCTATCTACAAATACAAAAACAAGCTAAACGAATAAATTGCAATATGTTGTCCTTAAACCCATATTATAGTTCTGTCTCAAAATCTGGACTAAGTAACGTCTGTTTGTCCGTCCTTGCGTTTGCAGGTCGTGCTTGCTTGTAAAACTACAAAGCAAAGCGGAAAAAAAGGAGCATACGTTGTCGAAAAGTAAGCTTTTTCTCGTTGAAGGACTTTCGAATTTCACTCATGTTGGCAAATGCATGGATAGACAAGGAGACAATCTACTTGTTGGCGGATTGTGACAGCAATTTGATAAAGATATTTGATTTGCGCATAAAAACCCAGATATTTGCTTTGTGCATTAAATCATCCTAGCTCCTTGCGTTAATGAATTGACATGCAAATATATACATAGACAGACAGACAAGCTGACAAATTTACAAAAATGATGTCTTTTCTCGGACTAAGTGGAAAACACGGAAGTTCATGTAAATTGCTCATTACGGCGGCAACATCCATGTGGTAGTTTATTTCACGGAAGGTACTGTGAAGCAAGTTGCCAGACACTGCTACGAACAGAGCCTATTGATGTTTCGAACAAAGCAAACACAATGATTTCTCTGTGTGTGCCTTCATATCATTGAGATGCGTCGTAGATTCTGTCTTAACTCTTCAACCGGATTTCCCTTACAATGTAACGGCAACCCAAAGTTGGCCCTAAAAAGTTTGCCCATATTGTGCACGGGCTACCCAAAGTTGACCCTAAATGGTTTGCTCGTACTGTGCACGGGTTACCCAAAGTCGGCATTAACTGAAATATCCGTACAACGTAAGGGCCACGTTATTATCTTCTTTCCTTTTCCGGTTTGCCCAAATTTGTTATTTTCGTGACAAAACCCAGATAGCAATTTTAGTTTAAAGCAAATTTGCAGCAGACTTACACTGCAAATCTGCAAGCTTACAGCAAATTTGACACGACAAGAGTGCACGTGTGAAACAAGTTTGCAGCAAGTTAACGCAAGCTTCGAAGTGACCATGGGACGAACTTGCAGCAAGCTTGCATTGCAAACTCATTGCAAATTATAGCAAAAACAGAGTACGAACACAACCCGGGATAGAACTCGCGATCTACGGTTCCGAAGCAGACGCGCTAACCGTTCGGCCAGTTAAACTCTGCGATGAGGAGATAGATTTCGCTAATACATCGTTCGATTCGATTCATATACGATTTATTTTAAACTATTTTCTTAATTTCATTAATTTTTTGAGTTGAGAATATGATTTGAAGTCAAAGAGAGAGCGATTTTCGCTAATAACTACGTTTTGCTAGTAGAATAAATTATGAAATTAGAGTTCAAAAGTAATTACTTTAAAATGGGACAAAATGTATAAGTTATTATTTTTCAACAAACATTGAGTGTTTTTTCGGTTTAATTTTGTTTATAAATGTTAAAATTTCAACATTAAGAAAAAGGCGATATAGTTTTCTTTAAAGTGCGAGTGTTATATTTAGTAAAAAGATGGAAAATGTTTCAAAATTTTTTTTTATAAAAAAGTTAGTTTTTTTACAAATTATCATTGATTTATTGAATTAATAAAAAGAAGGACAGTCTAGGTGATGCTATTAAAAATCGGATGTTATTTTTTAAACAGAGACAAAGATAATTATCTCTTTGTGCTATCTTTGCATCAAGCCTGTTTTGCAAATTTGCATTGCAAAGGAGGTGGAGCTATTTGTCACGATGAACTTGCAGCAAGCTTGCAATGCAAGGAAGGTGGCGCTAGTTGTCACGGCGAATTTGCTACAAGTTCGCTTCAAGTTTGACGCGTCTAATTTGCTATGACAAGGTAATATCAAGTCAAAATCAAACTTTCTGCAAACTCACGTGCTATCTGGGAACTATCAATATTCTTCAACAGATGGCGTAACTTGTCCATGTCATTGAAATGCTTTTCATTCGGGTATATCGTTGAAGGGTGTTATTTTCCACTCCGTAAAAAGAAGCGGGAAATTTGTATGAAGCAATTTCACATAAGAGAAAGTAAAATAGATCAATCTATGATAAATATCTATGGCAAGCTTTTCAGGCTATAAATGAGAAAGAAAAAACCAACCAGCGAATTTCTAGACTTTTTCGCATACTCCATAGCAATGGTGTCATTCGCCGGCATCAAATTTGCGAACTCTCTTCAAGGCTCGGAACACCACGAGCTGTCAGACATATAATGCCCGCTGCGAGTGCTTCAAGACGAAAGGGCATACTCCTAGAAAAATAAAAGAAGACCACATACCGAATTTCATTTTTCTCTAATTCATTGCGTTTTGGAGATATTTTGTCCATCTGCACTCGAATATACAGACCGATAGACACTCAACCCGTTGTCACATGAATTGAAAATTGACACAGATTAACAATTTTGATGATAAAGATGTGTGGCAAATTTTATCCTTCTAGCTATTTAGTTTTTTCAGTAATCATGTTCCTATGAATGCGGACAGAGAGACAGATTTCTCCTGTTGGAATTTCGTCTAAAAGTTGACACACATCTAAAAATTCGGAGTTCGAGCAAGATACCAAGTTTTATCCATCTAGCTCTAAGCATTTTGGAGTTATCGTGTTCTGCGACAGATAGATGGAACGAATTCAACATGCAAATGAATCAAATGAAGAAAGTTTTGAAAGGTGTTCAGGAAGAAGGCGAAATAATTTGTCTGTACATGCCCATCCTGTTGTACAGACTTAAAAATACGATGCAGTCCCAAATTGGAATTTGTTTCGAGTGATTAGGATTACCGAAAGGGGTAATCCTGATTTTCTTTTTTTCCTTTTTCCTAGCTTGTTATCGGCTGGCGCGGTTATGGTGAGCTTCGAAACGGAACAGCTTCGCATCTAAAGTCTTACCGATTTCTTTTTAGGATTCTTTTTATGTATCTTCAAACTCGCATTTACAGCTCGGCGCACATTCCTGTTGTATTTGTTTATTAGTCAGTCCGGTATGTCAGTGAAGAAAAAAGCGAAACGTGTACAGGTTTACATCTTTTAATAACCGAGACAGAAAATCAAATGGAAATTTTAATAAAATGAATTATGAATGAATGCAATTTTGTAGCGCAGGGTGAAATTATACCCCATTCCTGGGAATTTTTCAACCCCAAAACTCTCTGAAGAACATCAGACTGAAAAGGAAACGAATTGTATGCATTGGGAAGAAGAATATTTGTGCGAAATTTAAAGTGTCTAACTCAAACGATCCTAAAAATTGCGATGTAATTGAAATAATTCATAATAGCCACTAATTTTATATAAAAATGTAGATAAAATATAAATTGAACTGTGTCGAACAATCTGTGTTTATGAATAAGTTTTTATAGATTATGCATATCTCAAATTCTAAGCTTCACTTTCACTGAAAAAAACCCTTTCTTTGAAATAATCGTGTGTGTACATGTGTGCGTGCGTGAGTCTTGGGAATTTTAAGCAACTTTCAAGGTAAACTTCTGAATGGTATATACGAGAAATCATAAAAGACGGGAATCGACATTTAAGATCTTTAGCTCATGAAGCATAGAAAACGGAAGTTAAAAAATTAATTCTTGCGAAAAATCGAAAAATAGTTGCTTACATATCCATAGAGATAAAATATGCCATCTGCCTAACACCTAGCTTAACCAAATTTTTCTTTTCTTTTGTTTGAAAATAATCTTTTCGAGTGAATGTTGTAACGATTGACTTCCGAGTAAAGTAATCAGTTAGTGGAAATTTTAAAATTTTCAACAGTCTGTTTAAAATTATTAATGGGCATCAGAAAACAAATTTGATGGAATTTTTTTTTTATGTTCGTTGTGATAATTATCCAAGAAAATTCCAAAATTTCCGATGGCTCGCCGTCGAACGCACTAGTGACTAGTCTATATATTTAAAATAATTGGCAAAGCGACAGGACCGGTCCCCACCCCCAATTACTGGACCGATTTCGATCATCTTTATTTCATATGAAAGCTTATGACGTCTATATATGTCATCAATGGTCGACTTGCCACCACCACCTTCGAATTTTTATTTCATATGAAAACCTATGACCTCTAGATATGACATCAATGGCCGCCTGTCACCGACAACCCTCCTTTTTCGAGATATATCACAAAATAAAACTTTGGCAGAGACCCTCAGCCTATTACAATCTACAATACGGGGAACAACTGGTAGCCGAAGGCGGCTAGTTATAAATAAAAGCTGGTCGCCTGTGTTCCTCCAAGGGTTGCTTAGAAAGCACTCAGATATGTTGTTTTCTTGAAATATGTCTTTTCTTTTGTAATGTGTAGAGAACAACGACTTCCTAGCCTTAACAACGCCATTATGTTAGTGAAAAGGCAAAAATCGTAAGTTGGATGCATTGGCAAAATCATTGGAAATTTGAACACTCCACTTGAATTTAACTTGCATTCTGACTATACCCGCAATTATAACAGCAGTTTATATACAAAATTTTACAAGCAAAGTTGGCAAATCATCTTACAATTGTGATCCTATCTTGAACGAATCATGTAATGATTCATCTCTACCTCAGGTATCGAATGTAATATGCAGGCCCGGCCCGAGGGGGGTGCGAACGGTGCGACCGCACAAGGCCCCGCGCCGCTGACGGATTTTGCAAAATTAATTAATTATTTTTTTATCCTTTTTAAAAAATTCTTTCAACCAACTTTTATGTAAAAAAAAGGCATAAAATATTCATAATTTTTCTAAAAAGAAATATACTGCATTTTTTTTCTGGTTTTGAAAATTCCTTTCTGATCTGTTCAACTAGCGGGAGTGGCCTCCCCAAAACTTTATCGCCTACGAATAACACGTGTAGGAGGAAAAAATACACCGCGCGCCGGAAAACGTGCGATATTCACTAAGGTGGGGAAAACACTCGCACCAGCGTTCGCAGCAAATTTTTTTTTTTTTTTTTGCGTAGAATGGAGAAAAAATCGTTTCAGCGCCTTTTTTAAACCGATTTAAACGAAAATTGGAGATAAATCTACAATTAGGGTTTCAAGACTACATACGAAATTTAATTTATCTAAGTAATTTTGATAAGAAGTTATGACGTTCAAAAGTATGCGATTATACAGACCGACAGACGGTCAACCCTTTGACAGATTTGGCCCAAAATTTTATACGGACCTACATTTCTGATGAAAAAACTGTGTACCAAATTTTAACCATCTACCTATTTAAGTTTTTGTGTCAAAGAGTTCACATGAAAACGGACAGACAGGCAGATTTCCCGCAGATGGATTTTGTCCAAAATTTGACAGAAACCTACAAAGTATGTGTAAAGATAACACACGAAATTTCCTCTCCGTAGCTCTAATAGTTTTCGAGTTATCGTGTTCACAGACAGACATAATTCCAAAATTGTGTTTTTCGGACTCAGGGAGAGGACGTGGCATTCGTCACATGGAGAACGCGGAGATTCGTCAAAATCTCGACTTCGAATTTTTTGACGATTACAATA
>BGPR01008614.1:32360-46749 GCA_013235015.1 Araneus ventricosus | reverse complement strand
CCCCCCTCCCCCCCCCCCCTGCGCCGCGCGCGCGGGGGCCCCGAGGTCATAAAAATTTTATATCTTCGTGACGAATGTCAAACCTCAAGGCTAAAGTAGACCAAAACTCTTTAACTTTACAGACTTTACTCACCTGACAATAAGAATCATAAAGAACAATACAATACTTTCTATAATTTAATAAAAATTACAATGAAATAACTAACCAAAAAATGTCTTCGACCGCGTCAAACCCAGATAGCACGTAAGTTTGCAGCAAGTTTGATTTTGACTTGTCATGGCAAAATTTGACGCGTCAAACTTGAATCGAACTTGTAGCAAGTTCGATGTGACAAATAGCGCCACCTCCTTTGCAAATCAAACTTGCTGCAATTTTGCAAAACAAGCTTCCTGCAAAGATAGCACAATAAAGAGATAATTATCTTTGTCTCTGTTTTAAAAAACATCCGATTTTTAATAGCATCTCCTAGACCGTAATTCTTTTTTATTAATTCAATACATCAATGATAATTTGAGAAAAAAATAACTTTTTTATAAAAAATTTTTTTGAAACATTTTCCATCTTTTTACTAAATATATCACTCTCACTTTAAAGAAAACTATATCGCCTTTTTCTTAATGTTGAAATTTTAACGTTTATAAACAAAATTAAATCTAAAAATCAATCAGTGTTTGTTGAACAATAATAACTAGAGATTTTGTCCCATTTTAAAGTAATTACTTTTGAACTCTAATTTCATAATTTATTCTACTAGCAAAACGTAGTTATTAGCGAAAATCGCTCTCTCTTTGACTTCAAAACAAAAAAGGAAAACAATAATATCAAAACCCTTTTAGTAAAGGGATTTTCGTATTTTCGAGCGCGGAGTGCCCGGTTAGTGACGTCACAAATTTCCCCCACTGGTTCTTCGCTGAAGGCTCTATGAACCAGCCCTTGTATTTCTCTGGCCCTGGGTTTTCCAGCATCTATGAATTCATCGTAGGTACTTGTTTAAAGGTGGTCTGTTACATCTATTCCTCGAAGTTTAATCAATAGTAGTGAATCTGAATATTGGATTGTGTGAAACACGACTGGTAACCCAAGGAGTTTAATCAGAAGCTTAATTTTTCACTGAACAGTTCGTTGGCATTCAGAGTATCAGCCGTACAAAAAATAAAATATTCTGCATTTGTTCTTGCAGACAAATTTCAGGTATGCTAATTTTTGTCTCTTTTTTTTATAGTTATTTATTAAACAAACTTTCCTTTTATATTTACAAAAAGAAAATTTTAATATTATAACATTTTATAAAACAATGTAGTTCCCCTTTGTTTTTGTATTTCAATATTTTTGCTATTTGTTATTATTGCATACATTTCAGATGAAACATTTTTTTTATTATTAACAAACGAAAATATGTGTTTTCTCATCTTTTACATTTTTCATTTTAAAATTTTACTTATTTGGGAAACTACATATCAAAGTTATTTGGATAAGTTTTAAAATATAAGAAGTATTTTGAAGAGTGATTCAATTTAAATATCCTAAAACCTAAACTAGGTAGGTAGTGTATAATTGTAAATAAGTTTGTGATCAGTCGATTATCTTTTACTTTCTCGTATACGAAGTATACAAAAAGAAAGTATTGTAATTGTCAAAAAATTCGAACTCGAGATTTTGACGAATCTCCACGTTTGAGACCTTCCTGAGTCAGAAAAACACAATTTTGGAATTATGTCTCTCTGTGTGTCTGTCTGTGAATAACTCGAAAACTATTAGAGCTAGGGGGTGAAATTTGGTATGTGATCTTTGCACATAATTTGTAGGTTTCTATCAAATTTTGGACAAAATCCTTCTACGGAAGTCTATCTGTCCGCGTTCATGTGAACACTATAACTCAAAAACTTGAATGGCTAGATGGATGAAATTTGGTACACAGTTTTATCATCATGAATGTACGTCCGTATCAAAGTTTGGACCAAATCTGTCGAAAGATTGATGGTCTGTCGGACTGTATAATCGCATACTTGAAAAAGTTATATCTCATAAACCCGTTTGCTTAGATAAATAAAAATTGGTATGACGGTTGATAACATTAATTACAGATCTGTGCCCAAATTTCGTTTCAATAGGTTAAAAAAAGGCGCTCAAATTGCATATTCAATTTTTTACTTGCGTATTGGAAGCAATTTCTGAGCATGTGCAAGCTATTCAGCGATAGCGAACGAGGTCATTTTCTCCTGTTTTCTTTTCGCTCGCGCACGCACTCGCCTTAGCGGAGCTTGCTAGAGTGTGATAGAAAATAAATATTGCTAAGTTTTAATAGATACGCATCTCTGAATATGATTCTTCACCTAAATATTTTACAATCACTATAATCTACAATGAAAAACATTCCGATAGTCATTTCATTCTGGGTTACAGTAGGTTCGAATTTTTTATCCACGCAGAGGTAGGGGAAATGACAAATTTTTGAGAAGTATACGAGAAAGGTTAGGGGAGGCCACTCCGGTGGTTTTAGTTCTATTTATTTATTTTTTTGTTGTATATGAAGAAATAATTGTTTGTTAATATGAAGAAATAATGAGTTCAACTTTTAAGAAAACACTTGATAATCCAAAATACAAGAAAATCCCATACAGCTTTAAATTTTATTTCAATATCGAATGAATGTGCTGATATCGTAAATCGACAGAAAAATTGAAAGGGTGTTATTTTCTCTTTCAATTGACTGCAAAGTTAAAAGTTATTTTTAGTTTCTTCAGCTTCCATGTTTTGAAACTCTAATTGAAACTATTTTCACATTTTATAATTTTAACTTTAGCACTGAAAGTTTTCAAACTGAACAATTTTTAATATATCCTCATAAAATCAGGGAGACAGGACACATTTCTACAACATGAGTTTGCAAAAAATAATGGGAGGAATTTTATCTTTTATTTAGAAAAAAATGCTTGAATTCAGAGACAGCGCGAGGGGGTTTCGAAAGGTGCGAGCGCACAAGGCCCCACGCCGCTGTCAGACTGCACAAAATGAAAATGAATTGCATTCATTTATTTAACGAAATCAAAATTTGTCGTCAAGTTTTACCTTCCAGGTCACAATATTTCAAATATATATATATTTACAATATTTATTTAAAAATAATTTATTTAAATTGTATCCAAATTTTACTTCTGTTCTATAATTATATTGACATTACCAATAACGCTCGCATCTGCAGAAAAATAATAAAAAATTACTTGAGATCTAGCATTAGAGACTAACAATTGTTTTGCTTAGTCATTTTATCTATCGATTCCGCATTAACCAAAAATCTAAATCATAAGGATATTAACAACGTATATGCTATAAAACTTACAACAAAATGAAACAAAAACCATATATTGTAATCTTATTTTAGGAAGTTGAATACCAAATTTTATATATGAAGCAATTATTTTTGTTTGATTTATTAACGATTTTTTTTGTGTGATTAAAATATTAACTTTATAAAAATAATTTAATTATTTATTATTTTCATGTATTTTTATAGTCTTTAATTAACCAAATTGTGAAATGTAATAAATAGCAAAAAGCAATAAATTATTTTGTTGGGCGATATTTTTTCAAGGCCCCGCAAGTCAACTTTGCACCGGGCCCCGCTTTTGTTCGGGCCGGCTCTGGTAATATGAAATTCGTGAACCGATGCATTTGGAATAGAATGATGTGGCAAGTAACAGGGTGAATATAGAAATATTTAAATGTTTTGAGGAAGAATAATTTCCGTGTGGCCTGTTTCTATAAATGATTTAAACAGGGCCGAATTAAACTAAATAAGCGTTCTTAAACAATGCAAATTTCAGTCCCCTGATTCTCCTTCAAATGTTCCAGAACAACAGCTTTTTTATTGATTTTAATTTAATCTTTTTATAAGCAATTTTTAAGCAACACATATCATGACCAACTGAAGTAACAAAACAGTTGATTTCAGTATCTCGCGTATGAAAAAATTTAAATAATTTTAATCAAAAGTAAAATCCTTGTAATCAAATACCTTGTAAATCAAATGAAAGCGCTAAATTTGATAACCCTGAAAATACCGCAAAAAAAATCTCGAAACCTCTAGGTCCTCCAAAGTTGCGGGGCCCCTAGGCAGTTGCCTACTTTGTCTATTTAATAATATGGTCCTAGTTTTAGATGGATTTATTCTGTAATAATTCATGAGCTGTGACTAAGGATGGGGAAAAACTTACCGGTTTTAACCAAACAGCGGTTTTTTTTTTTTTTTTTTTTTCCGGTTAACCGGGTTTTTTTTTTCGGTTAATTTTTGGAACGGTTATAACCGGTTATTTTTCTAAAATCCAATAACTGGGTAAAAAAACCGGATCGGAAGACAGGCCTGATTTTAGGTTCTATTAGACTAAAATGTATCAAGTTATGAAGCTTTGAATTTCATCATCTTAAGCCAATCCACGATAACCACTTCCTCGAGGCGTCTGTTGGTTGGCGAATTACTGAAAGAGTCTTTATGAACGGATAAATGTTGGTCAATGGATTGATTTCCTGTAAAAGCAATATTAATGAAAAAATTTGTCTACAAACGGCGTTTTCTTTATATATATATAAACGAAAACCGGTTATTTTGAGCGTTTATAACTGCCAGGTTAAACCGGAGGTGAAAAAAACCTGAATAACCGAAAACCAGTTATTTTCGCAATAACCGCCATCCCTAGCTCAGGCACGAGAAATGACGTACAACATGGCTACGCACAAGTTTTGAAATACACTCGACCCTCCAAAAAGTGTCCTTTACCTTTTATTATAGTAAAATTCTCACAGTCATTGTCAGATGTCAAATCTGTGCTTATTAGGGCCTTCTTAATAAATTTGAGCCCCTGGGCTAGAGTGATATGACGCCCCATCAGAATCATAACTAGGAATTTCTAGCCGTGATGTTAAATTTCACTGTCATTTCAAAATGGTTTCTGCCCATTATAGAACGATTATATTTTTCACCCCAGATACGAGAGAGACTTGACTTGAATTGTATCTCCGAGAGGTACGAAGTTTAGGGATTTTTAGCAACAAAGGCTGTTATTCCCTAGTTCAAAAAATATTCACTCCAAAGTTCGTTTCAATCTGCTTAAACATTAAGTAAAATTGCCATCAGGAGATGGACTAGAAAAATTGCCGATCTGATTCGGTCAAAAGAAAAAAAAATTGCACCCTCCTAGAAAGGCCTCCATATTCTTTTTTCCTACGAGAGAGACATAAGAATCAAAATAATTTATTGATTATCTATTTACACTAGTACTATTTGTAATTTAGAACCGTGATAAGATGAAGGCGAAAGCCTCCCCAGCCTTAGTTCATCCTCCAAATTTCCACACCATGCCAATTTGAGAATTAGACATTGGCCTTATTTAACGCGCAACAAACTGAACACTGTGAATCTTTTATATACACGGGTCAAGAACCTACGTCCTTTCATACATAAAGTAAAGTGTATATTTGAGCATGATAACTCAAAAAATCAACAAGCTAATTAGACGAATGAAATTTGCCTTGTAGTCATAACACCAAAATTGTATATCAATATCGAATTTTCGACAAAGTGGGCCAACGGGAAGATGCGCTATTCCAAAATGCGTGTTCTTTACTATGCTAAACACAAGACTCCCGATATTGTAGAAGTGTATGAGAAAGAGGAGGGGATAACATTTCAGTTTATTATAGTATGGTTTGTGAAACAACTGCTTTGCTAAAGTCACAAAATGGGAACCTTTAAGAAATATTAAATTGAATTTGTGCTCGAGTACTCCAATAACTCCTTCAACCTGTCTGCAGTAGTCGTTAGTTTTGTGCCATATCGACAAGGATTATCTTTATCACCCGTCTGTGACTGACACTTTCTGTTTTATCATTTAAGTTGTCCTTACGGTGCTCTTTATGGAATGATCTCTTACTTAACGGTGGCGTTTGTTGATTTCACTGCAAATAAATTCGGCAGTCGTTGATGATAGTTAAGACCTGAGAACACGAAACCATCTCCGAATGTTTGTCACACTTGAATTTTTCAAGCGATAATTCGCCAAATGAATAACGTCATAATGATGCGGTTCATGCATCATAACAATTGGCGAATTGAACGGAGAATTGCGAATTTGGCGACAAGGAAATACCGTGTCCTCAAGTCTTGCCCTCAATTATTATGAAAATTTTTACTTTAAATAGAATAACAATGTAATTACATTGTGATATTTAGAGTTTTAAATTTAAGTAAGTAAATTTAAAACTCTAAAGACGGAAATGATTCATTGAGGCAAGGAAATTCATTACCTGATGTGAACAACGAGTAAAACTGAAATACATTAGAAATCTATTGGTTATAAGGTCTATCTGTACTGATCTCATTAAGATACAATCTGATTTTATGTGTTCAGACGTAAATGAACTAAGGCTATGAAAGAACAATTGCAAGACATCGTAAATTACCTTTCTGCCAATGCTTTACACTTCTTTTTTACACGTTTGAATCTTTTCTACACATAGATAACACTGTCTTACAATCTTAAAGAAATTTTAAGAGATATTTCTGACGGAATACCTTTAAAAAGGAAATATCAGTCACTTTCAAGAGCTATCTGATAATTTTTGAAAAATTAAGAAATAATTCATATTTGATAATTTTGCACAAAACATTCACTATCTTGAGAAATTATTAAAATTTAGCTTTGAATTCACCAAATAACAAGCTGTTTTTCACCACCTTTACGGGTAAAATTACTGTACTTGATCCAACGTCGCATCTTGGATACTGATAATATAATTTCTTTAAACATTTATGGATGCTTGATTATGTAAAAGGATTGCATCCAAAATATTCATGAAATTAGAGCAACAACTTTAGATATAAAAATTAACAACATTTATTAAAACATTAAGAAAGTGCCAATTAGATATTAATAGAACACAAAACGGATGAAATTCAGTTAGCTGGCGCATGAACTTCTAGTCTGCTGCCTCGTGCATCGCTCGTGTATTGCGCAGCTAAGTAAGTAGTTTCAAGAGTGACGTCATCAGAAGGAATTCAGGATCGCCACACATTCTTTTCATTCTCAATATACATCACCTATAAATTTTCATTCGCTCTTAAATATTATAGCACCATCTTAAAGTAAGCAATTTAAGCATTAAAAGGCATACCCACAAAGGATTTTATGATTATTACTAGCCACCTTCGGCGATAAGCTGGTTCGCCCGTTTAAATTAATTTTTATTTTTGTATTTTATATTAATTATAGCATTACCCATCGCAGTTTCAGCCGCGATAACTCAAGAAAGATGAACAAAAAAAACTGAATATTTTATTGTATTTGACAGATAGTAAAATATTTAAAGACGTAAATTTTAAAATGCCAGCGATACAATTCTGTATGATGCATCGCAGCTAACGAAACTTACAAACTGAGTTTCAAATAACTCTCACTCAATTCATCTATCACTCATTGTATTGGTAGAATGATTAACGCTGAATATGGTCGCGAAAGCCGAACATGCCGGACGCCCGTGTGAACTAGTGGGTACAAAAAGTGAGGCGGCAAAAAAATTCATAGACATCTAAAAGACCCGGGAGTATAGGAGTTAGACAATAGAATTTTAAAATCAGTTAGTTTTCCCGAACACTATTGCTCTTTTGTAATGCCTAGTTTCAGGTTGTAATTTCTAGTTTCTAATATCAAATTCGATGATTTATCACTTAAGGAAATTCAAATTTGGCGGCAGTACTGTACTCTTAAGCCTAACCAAAATTTTAATAAAAAATTACCTATAATGCAATATACACAAATTTGAAATCGTTTTCATGTCTCATAATTTTAAAATGGCAGGAAAGCATGAGATTAAATGCTTGAAGAAAGGACGGAAATCATTTCAGTGTACCTCACACACAATAAAAACAAACAAACCTGAAATCAAATATCTGTTGCCACGCTTTATAAAAATATTACTTTGAAGTATAAAATATTTCAGAAATACAATGAATACTTAAGTGAAAATTCTGCTTTGGAGTTAATTTCCCAAGAAAACAATTTATACTATCACAACCGTAATAATTGCAAAAGCGCGTGAATAAAAACTTTGCTGAAATAATGAGATGGTTTGAATTTTATTTACAATAAAAACATTGTTTCAATTCATGTTTTAAAACATTAATTAAAATTGAACAAAACGTCGCATGGAAATAAGATCAGTGTCACTAAAAACTAATTTTAAATATTACACTAATTTTATTTTTTATGAAAGAAAAACAGTTCTTTAAAATTTACGTAATATAGAAGCTTTATATTTTGTAAAATAATTTTTTGAAATTTTTTAAAGCTCTAAAGATTATAAAGTGCTGTTTCGAAAATTATATATCGTAGTTTTAAATTAATTCGAACAAAATTATAAAGGTGTCAAGTGATACTGCATATAAAGTCAAAACTTTCATACACTAAATCATAAAGTTTCGATTTCTAACATTCAAAAAGAAAAAAAAATTATAAATATATAAAACTTTTAATTTGAAAACCTTTTCCACAGAGACCAGTTGGTTTTAGCAAGCAATTGCGGACCTCTTGTAGTGTGATAATGTTTCAAGCTTGATTCATCTGTTTTCTTCGTTGGACTTGATTGCATCAGCCGCAGCATTCTGTGCGCAACGATATTTATATCGCTCAATTTAAAGAAAAAAAATGTCTGTCTGGCTGTCTCACTTGAACTCTTTACAGCACTAGTTTCTTTCCTTAGAGTATCTTTTAACGTAGGACTACGTTCCTCCCATTGGGGTCTCAGAAAGAAATTTGATTCACACGCCAAAACGCCACAAAAAACGTTGTATGGGAGCTCCTCTATATCTCGGTAACTACATACGTTAAAAACAGAACTAATGTCTTATTTTAGAGATAAAGGGTGACAACAGAAGTTACAAAAAAAATTAAAAATCGGAATTGTAGTTCAGCGACTACTGAGTCGCAAAGTTGGGCAAAAATACGCATGAATTGGTGACGCGATCCTCTTATCTCGGTAACTATATATGTTAAAAACATAACTAATGTCTATTTTAGAGATAAAGGGTAACAACAGAAGTTACAAAAAAAACTTATTTAAACTTAAAAATTTACAAGAAACAAAAGAGTCACACGAGTAAAGTAGTCCTACACCTTTAACATCAGCGGCTTTTTGGAAAGACAGGCTCCAGTCATTTCTTTTTCTTTTCTAAGGAATGTTTTTTGTCCAATGAACGATTTTTCACATATTCCGAATATGTGAAAAATCGTTCATTTTTTGAATTTTCAAAAATAATTCTAGCTCACCTATTTCATGTTCTATTAACCTTCCAGCGGGCGCGCTATAATTTTTTACAAGTGCGAGCGCGTGTCATATTGTTTAAAACACAATAATTTTCTTCCTTTTTACTATGGCAGTTCTAAGATATTTCACAATAGTAATAAGAGACACGTTAGAGAAGCAAATTTTTTCATCAAGAGTGAAAATTAATTATAATATTATTTACAAAATTATACTGAAATCAGAGAAAGTAATGAGATTAATAATATTATATTATCAAAACGGTATTAAGAAATATATTATAAAAAAGATTATAATACAGACTAAGATTTTACAACAAAAACTTTTTTCTTAGTTTCAAATTATTGTCCTTGCATTCGAAACATTGAACTTTTGCTAGAGAGAGTGACGCTTACAACTATACTATATATTACACCTACTGCATTTCATGGATTTTAATGATCGCTTTCTTTCTTTCAAACACAAGCTCTTCTTCTCAATGCTGGTTGCTGTTCACTTGCTTTTTCAGGCTGTGATGTACCATTTAAAGACATAGTAATGTCTTATGACGATGATCAGATGTTTTGGGCTCGAGTAGCAAGATGTTTTTTCATAAGACTGAGGGCTAAGCTTTTCAAGAAAATTCTTCGGGTGGTGGATTATTAGCAGCCTTATTACATATTAAATGTGTTTGACAATGTAAAATGAAATATTAAATCGCCGTAATGCACACTGGTTATATAATTACCAAACTGAAACGTTAAGACGTGAAAAAAAATTATCAAATTACACGAGCAGGCGTGCGGCGTAAATTTTACAACAGAAACATAAAACAGTATGGAATCAACTTGAAACTCGGATAAACCCATTTAATCCTGAAGAGAGGGGGTGCATGAAGAAAAAGCAATTACCTTTAGACAGTTTTGACTCCGAATGTGAGAACAGGGTATGAAAAATCCTGTTTGTCGTAAAATTTGAGCAGGAACGCCCGCTGGAAGGTTAAAATAGGTTACAAGTATTCTTATGTAAAATTTCCTACTCTTTTAATTGGCGACATGAATTTTTGAGAAAAATATTTTGTGAAAGATTTATTTGCCGAAATCCTTAATTTTGTAGTTACAGAAGAACCTCAGGAATCCGAAATTTCATATAATTCGAACATCTTTTGTTAATTTTCTGAAAAATATTAAAAAATGAAGGAAAATACCAATTACGAATCAAAAACATTCCTAACTTAAAAGAAACATTTGAATTGGTATTTAAGAATAATTACAACACCTTAATTAGTAGAAACAAAATCGATTATCTTCTTTTGACATAAGGAATTAAACCTGCTCGACGATGCGAATTGCAGCTACCTCTTTCACAGAGTACCCCCAAGTCAATACTCTACAGCATTTGGTATATCAAGGGTATATTTCGGGTAAATCGAATTTCTCGGAATCCGAACAGAGGTCAGCCCCAATTAGTTCGGATTCCTGAGGTATTTCGTTGACTGAAAAGAAAAAGGGACTCACTATTTTTAAACATTAACTATTTCGTAATGCACTTTGGATATGTTAAAGAAGAAATCCCGTTGAGTTCACTTTGCGAGGAATTTTTTAAAGGATACCACAATACTCAGTATATTCAACAAATTGCAATATACAGGAGCTATGTAGAAGTGATAACAGCACTTTTTGAAGCAACCGAGTATTACCAGAAACGGAGTTACTCCCGCCTTGCCTTGCATTCGGGGTCATTTGAAGAACGGCCACCACGACACCTAGGATACTGAGGTCGGAGTCCTAATGGCCATTACCGGAGAAACAGTCCAACCCTTTCTGAAGAAGGTACGTTCCGTTATCAGAGTGGGGTAACTGAACCCACACTATTACTAGGTTCACCAGGGAAGCAAGAAACCGCTTATCCAGCAACTTCCCACCCACGTACTCATGGAGTCAACTGAGCATAACTAATTTTGAAGGACTTCCTCTTTCATTTGTATTTTCTCTTCATTCCGGAAAACGACGAAGCCGGTAGGGCTAACAATGGTACAGTTAATTTAGGGACCTTTTAATTATCTGAAAGAGAGATGAAAATATGTGCAGACTTGAGAAGACGCAATAGCACCAAATTTTGCCCCCAACAAACCCTAAAAACATACGAAGATGATACCCATTTAAACAGTTGGCAAAAGTGTTCCACACCTGGCAACAGAACAGTACAGTGTTGTAAATTCCAACTGAAACTTTTTACACATCAGATTATATAAAAAAAATATCAGATTATATAAGCAAACTATAAAAGGTTTTATTATTTTATCAGTTCTTACTTCTGAAATTCGGTAAAAATCGTAACGTTAATAAATTTCTAAGTGTTAAAAACCTACTAATTTTTTAAAAAATCTTTTTTAGTCCCATATGCAAAAATAAACAGCATTTTCATACCTTCGCAGTTTTTAGCTATTTTTTTCAAACCTATTACATATTTTACAAATGAATGAAAACCATTTAGCAATATCTGGTTGCGATAAATAATTTATTATACTAATGTGATGTAGTGTGGCATAATGTTTCACTAAACAGTAAATTTTAACTACCTGCTTGAAAATAATGAATCTGCTTTTTCCATTTCTGTACTTCTAAATATTAATCAAAATATTTTGAAACATTAAGGATAGTTTCACAGAAAGTAGCCATTCTCACTTAGTTATTGCACTTTTCAGCAATTCAGGAACAAATGAACCAGAGGAAGATGGCATTTGCTTCATGCTCCTAGTTTACTCAATCAATACTCAGCAATAGAAAATATGATTTCGTAATTCAGACATGACCCAGGCTTGGAACAAAAAAAGCTGAACTTCATAAATAATGAATTGTGCGAAACATAAATATCGAGAAGTAAAATAAGTATGACTAATCAAAGAATAAAATAAATTAAATTCTACAAAAAGTGCTTGAGATATTAAAAATATTGTGGAATTTTTATATAAAAAAAAAATTAAGAACGATAAAATCCGATGCAGAAAAATCTGAGATCCACGTTTCCATAGAAATGAGCTATGTCTGATAATATTTCTTCATCAGTAAGAAGAAGTTGCTATCTCATATTAAAGCCCAAGTCAATTGAACACTAATTTGTAGCTAAAACAGTGGCAGCTCATTCAGAAACGAGCAAAGCTGCGAAACAATATAATTGAAATAGAGTTTTAAGAAAGCAACTTAATCTTCTAGTAGCCCACAATTTTTAAGTGTTATGTTCTGAATTGCACTTTAGAAAATTACCGATTATCTTTTTTCGATGAGCAACTTCTAACAAAAGGAAATGAACATGTATTAAACCAGATGTGTTCCCATCAGGAAAATATGAAAGCGAAATTGAAATCACAAAACAGCAAATGAGAAAAAAGAAGAAAAAAAACGTCACCAGAATAATTGCGAGCCTTAGGTGAACGGAAGTAGTTGATTAAGCGTCAAACCAGCTGCAAAACTTTCAGTTGAGCAACTAAGTTCAAGGGGAAAAAACACAGACTTTTATTTGTTCCGATATGTCAATTATCAATGCGAATTTTAATGCTTTCGAGAGCTACTAGGTGTGCAGCCCTAGGGCTGTGAATCTTATTCATTCATATTCTATCTTCTTTTGTGGTTTCTGTAATTTTTCCCCATTTTTGCTATTTATCAAACTTTCCAACATAAAAAAATAACCAAATAAGTTTACAAAAGAAAAAAAACCCAAGTTTTCAAAATAATATTCCGGGAGATGCAGCTCTCTAACCCTAATGGGTGAACCACCACTGAACTGCCTTTCAGCTCAGTTTTCTGCTAAACATTTCTATTTAACAGATGATTAGCGATTCATTGGAATTCGATGCAATTTGAATTTTATCTTTCAATGCAGTGCAATGCAAAGCAGAGCCTTCTGCAGTGGGTTAGTAAAAATTACAAAAAAAAATTTATATTATGATCCATGAAAAAATTTTTACTCCTTTCACTAATGACATTTCAGTTCATAAAATAAATTAATTCCTACACATAGCAAACAGTAAATGCATATACAAAATTAGTCAACAACTCAATTTATTTTTATTTCCAATCTCACAATCAGATCTGAAATATATTTCGACGCACATTATCAATAGCAGACAGATTAAAAATAAATGCTATAAAAATAACTGAAAAAAATACACATTTCAAAATACCAACAGTAAGATATATATTTATGAATGAATCTATAAAAAGGAAGCAACATCTGGATGATGAGTTCAACATTCATTACATATTAAATATGACAAGAAAATTCAAAATGTATATAAGTATCACAATTTTAAATATATTGGCATTTAAAAATGATAGGCAAACTATAACTAAAATTTTTCTTAAAGAAAAAAGATATGCATTGCATTATTTTCTAATAGACTAATTTTGTACTATTCATTGTGCATATGATTGCATAAAAATCAAAATACTAAAAATATAAAATTTAAATTCTGTTTCAATGTTTTCACATAATGCTTTAAATAATTTGAAGAAACATGCAGCAGTTAGAGTCTAATGTCAAAGGCCATTTTAGTTAAGTTCGCACAACAGCATAAAGAACAAAAATACTGATGTTTTTTAATACATAACATTCAAGAGCTCAAAATTTTAATACCTATACAACAACAAAAAATGGAATGGTACAATATGAGCATTACAAAGTAAAGTATTTTAAAATTTTAGAAATATCTGAAAGTATCATTAAACATTACAGTTCAATTACAGATCATTAGTTCTAAACAACACTACAAAATTCAATAAATATTGGACACTTTAAAAACAATCAACTACAGTTACTAAAACAAATTATACAACTCGTAAAATTTATCCTTATTTTCCTCTGAGATTTCTCAACATTTACAGGTAAAACAGTTCTAAACAATAAACACTGTAAATTAATTTGAAAACTAACTTCCAAATCATGTTTTAGGATATATTTAAATAAATTATATTACATTCCAAACTATTGGTAACAAAATGCTGACGATACAGTTTTCAAAGTATAATGGAAAATGAGATCATTTTGAGAAATTAAGAATTGTATATGCACTGAAATAATAATTTTTAAACTTTTAAT